>JAKLMF010000017.1:0-48857 GCA_022813555.1 Botryosphaeria agaves | reverse complement strand
CAATTGGTAGCTGTATGACAGGTTGTTGTGTTTTGTCACCGTCCGAGTTGTGTTCGCCCTGGTGTTGACAACATAGACAACCGTGGCCGCTGTTATAGTTGTGGAATAACTAAATCGCTGCCAAGTGTAGCTCCAAATATCAGGGTATTCCACCGTGCAGTTCAACGCGCATTTGACTCCCGGGGTGATTGTAGAGTCGATGGGTGAAGTCTGCGTCCACAGACTCGTCTTGGTGGAAGAATTACTCCAGGCTGATAAATTGTCAGTAGAAGTACTGCATGGACGCGTCCAAAACGCCAATCTTAGAGCACGCAAGGAGAATATAGTAGCTCATCTCATACACCATACATGTGTGAACCCCTTTGTTACGGGTTTTTGTTCCAAACAAAATCCACAAAGAGCTTGTAAATGCGAATCTGGCTTACTCTGTTGAGGCAATGCACTCCCGAACCTACCTCTAGACATGCAGCAAGAGCTAGTATATGAAGCATTGCGCGAGGAATATTAGACTAAGACGAGGATCACGAATTCCAAAACAGTTCAAGGCAAGGAAATACCAGGGAAGCGCAGATCGATCACACCATGAAACAGCGCTCGACCTCCTTTATGTACAACACGCAACTCTTGTCGCGTCAGACTGATCACAACGTCGGTGATGGAGCTTTGATCCCTGTCTTCTATAAGTTGTGCGACTCAGTGAAACAAGAAGGCTCCGGTGCACAGCCCAGTGGATCATACCGTCAGATTCGTCACCGGAAACGGTGTCATGCAGTGTTCCGAGCTCAGGCACCAGTCAGGACAGCATGAGTTTCACGACCCCAGACAAGGCCGACTTTCAGCTCCGATTGGGCACAGCTTCAGCTCATGCAGTGTTTCGTGCCCAAGCTCTTCTGCAGTGATCCTAAGTGGAATGTGCGGTATTCTGGGAAGGTCTGGGGCCCGACATATGTACCCAAACGGGGCAAAGTTGGAGGCAGAGTGAATATTACCGCATGCCTAGAAGGCGACTGAGCCGTGCAACCGCTCTCGAAGGATCACATCAACTATCCCGCCTAAGCCACTGGAGCTTGCTGGGGTTGTTCTGACACGCGAATTGCTCTGAGTAGCACATCTGCATGTTGCATTCGTCCTTGTGTGTAAATACCAAGGCACGGCTGAAATGCGCGTACTCTCTATGGCCCAGGTATTACGTTCTCCACAGATGTTCGGATCATATCTGTGGTTTAACCCTTGAGTCGAGGAGCGCCGGGGAGGCCGTAGTCTTACAACGGAAAGGACAGTGTTACTTCCCTACGCAGGGCAGTAGATATTGTGGGAGCTGGCTGCGTTTACCGTATGATTTAGTTGCCATCGGAAAGTATTGGGTGGAGAGGAAGCGTAGCCACAGCCTTTGCACGACGTCCTTCGCACTGTCTCAAGCACGTGGAAGGCGCGTCCCGCACCTACCCACAGCCAACTCCAACATCTACTTTTCCAACACATGCTCCGCACCAGCTTCCTTGCTTGGCGGAGCAGGGTACCACACGAACTCCGGGTCTTCCCAATCTTTCGAGAACTCGATACTCTCGAACACTGTTCCCGTACTCCCTTCCGTATCAAAGAAGCAGAAGTGGCACTCGCCCTTTCGGCCCTTCCACCGACCCTCCATAGCAACATCGAATCCGCGCTCCTTCATCTTCGCCTGCCGCTCCGCCATTGGGACGTTTCCCAGATCGAAAGCAACGTGCTGGATTCCTTCCTTGCCCCCATTCTTCTCTAAATAGTCGGCCATCAGGGTAGGACCTGAGATCGGCTGCATGACCTCGACTGTCAAGTTGCCCTGCTTAGCAAAGCAGACTTTGAGTTCGTAAGATGCTGGCTCTCCCCGATACACCTGGACAGGGACTGTGTCTGAGTTGAAGTTGAAAATTTTGAAGGGCCCTATGCCCAGTTGAAGAAGGCCATCCATAGTGTGCTCGGCGGAAGGTGTCACAAAACATACCTCCACGATAGAGCCGAGGAAGGGGCTGGAGATCTGGCTCGCGTCTGATCTTTGCATTGTCGCAGTTATGGTTCCGCCTTGATACGTGAGGTAGACCTATCTATGTACCTGCGGTTGCGGCCGGCTGCGATGATGACACACCGCAAGGGACATCCTTGTACGTCGCGATAAGTATGGAACCCCTCGCGGTCTCTGCATGTAATTTACCGTCAAAGTAAGGGTTTGGCATTTACTCTTTGGCCCTGATATTGTCACAGCAGCTTGATAAGTGAAATGCAGCCTGACGAGGTTAGAGATGGCCCGGCGTATTATATGTATCAGTTAGTGTGTTTGTTACTAAACGCCGCAGCCGCATGCTATAGCGCGCTAGCCCGTTTTCTAAAGCAGGTAGTAGGTAATAAATTAATATCAACTACGCATGAGACATTTCAAAACCACTGCCATTGAGCTCCAACCCTCGACATCTACCTCCCCTCCAACCTCCGCGATGGTCGCCTCAATCCCGAACGACATCTTCCAATACTCCCTCATCACCGCCGTGACCTCCGGCCTCACCAATGGCGGCCCAATCCCTCCCATGCTCACAAGCCACGGCACCCACGGCATCGGCATATTCTCCGACACCACCAACTCCCTCATCCTCCTCGACTCAGTCGCCTACAGCATCGATAGCGACGGACGGGCGCAGACCGCACCCCGGGACGCCAATCTGCCGTTCACAATGGTCACGGTGTTCGCGCCGACGTTCAGGGCGGAGCTGTCCGGAGGCTTGAGGAAAGACGGGTTGAGGGATTTGTTTGCGAGTGGAGGGAAGATTCCGAGTGGGAAGAATACGCCGATGCCGTTCCGGATAGAGGGACTGTTCAGTAGTGTCGAGGTGGGGGCGCACACATCGCAGGAGGGCGGAGCAGGACAGACGCTCAAGAATGTCCGGGGAACGATCTTTGGGTTCGTGATACCGGCATGGGCGGGGAGCATTAGTGGCAAGGGTGTTCGGAGCTGTTTTTTGAGCGCTGATGAAGGGAATGGCGTGAGGCGAGGAGGGTTTGTGAGGGACTTTGAGGCGGGCGGAAATGTCAGGGTTGATTGGGCAAAATGTGGGCGGTTTCACCTAGGGTTCCCACAGAGCGAAGAATGGGAGACGCTGGACATGAGTTCGTGAAGATTTGACATCAAAAAACCCACGGGTACGTAGAAGGATTGGCTCCCAAAATGTTCGGAGAGAATGCTAGAGCTGCGGATCCATTCTCAGCATATAATACTGCTTGTTAAGAACTGTCTCCATCAAACAGGAAAGATGTCCAACGATTCTGATTCTACCGAGCAATATCAGGGGGTTGATTTTGACCCTATGCGACCACGAGCTATGCCACAAGACTCGAGAGTTGACGGATTTCCGATTCCTTGGTCCTGTGAGTTGTTTTACATTGTGGCGGAGGCTTTGTTATCCATTCAATCCCAACTTGCGTCTGATATATCTCTTGGTTTGACCGTAAAGCAGCAGAGACCCCAAGTGAAGATTCAAAAGCAGATCGAGAAGATTGTTAGGCAGAATGTAAAGGCTGACAAACAGGAAGAGCTTACGTTTTGGATAGAGACGAACAGTCAAGAGGGAGTGAATCATGATTGGAATAGCAATTACGAAGTAAGTCCATATCGGAACACTGCTGACTTCAAAAGTGGTTACGTTCATGCCGTACACCGATGCTACGAAAGACAACGGGATGTAGATCGTAGTCGATAGATGCCTGTTCAGATTTAAGACGCTATATTCTTCAATTGAGGGGTTATTAGTAATTCGTTACCCCATTTCCCGGGCCTGCTCAATTGCTTCGCGGCTTTCTTCAATGGAAACAGATGCTGCGAGCACGTTGCAGTGGGAGATAGCTCTCGAAGAACGAAGGATCGCACCGATAATCGACTCGATGTCTTCAGTCATACTCGCTAACAGCTATTCTACAAGAAAAGCCTATCTGACGTGATCCAATCAAATAGCTTACCTTCAGGACACCGCAAGATTCACCCTGGAGTCTATGCCCTACATAGGCCAGCCGGGAGTCCATACCAAGTCACTCCATTGAGGAGATGCCCTCTCTAAATCCGCCTGAACAACAGCAGCGAAATCCAGCCGCTATTCGATAGACTGACAATCACGTGATCAGAACGGCTGTTAGAGGTTGCACAGACATCAAGTACTTCGAATGAACAGTTGACGTGCCGCACACCTTGTGCATCATAGCTATATACACACGATCGTGCGCGTATCCGCTCTATACTGCCCACTCCCTCTCTCATGCATACACACACACAAGCGGCGCAAGAGCGATCCCCTACACTTCCCCCTAACCCACCAACACCATCCCTCTACCTCATCCTCCTCTCCAAGATCTCCTCAACCTTCTCCCTCACTCCCACCTTCCCCTCCTTGACCTTAACCCAATGCCTCACCACATCCCCCCTCTCCATCTCGCTTCCCATCAGCGACTGCAACACCTCCTCCTCCCTCGGCAACCCCAGCCCCGCATGCGGATACTCCGCGTACCTCGCGCCCTCCCCCGTCTCCAACAACCTCAACTTCGGCTGCAGCCTAAAGAACTCTTTCACCTCCTCCTCACCCAGCTCCTCCAGCTTCGCCGGCTGCCAATTCGGCCTCTCCTTCCTCCTCTCGATCAGCTTCGCCGTCACCCCCTCGACGAAATCCGGATGCGCCATGAAGCGCTCGGCGATATTATACTCATGCTGGAACGCCTCCGCGATATTCCATCGCCTCCCGACCCTCATCTGCTGCAGCGCCACGCACACGCTCGTCGGGCTCCGCGTGTAGATCGTGTCCGCCGTGCGCTTCGCCCACTGCCCGAGCTCGCTGCCCTCGTTGCGCTCCCGGACGGACTGCAGCGCGCCCAGGATCTCGCCGACGGTGGCGTTGTCGGGCGCGAAGCAGCGGTCGATGGCCAGGCGCTGGTCGCCGGTGATGGCGGGGCGGGGGGAGGGCAGGCCGGTGACGAACTCTTCGATGGTGGCGTTGATGGTGTGGAGGCGGGAGGGGAGGGTGTCGTAGTCTTTGAAGCGGAGTTCCGCGAGGCGGGATTCGAGGTCTGGCAGGGAGGAAGAGTGGAGGTAGTGGGTTGCGATGCCGTGGTAGCTAGGAAAGGCAAGCTCGTCAGCCGTGCGTTCCCACGATATAGCGCGGAAGTGGAGATGATGCGGGCTACTCACAAGACGTCCACCCCCTTGAGCTGCTCACTCGTCAACGCCAAATACGTCCCCATCTGCCCATCCATCCGCGGCAGGAAAAAGCTCGCGCCGACATCTGGAAAAAACCCAATCGTCGTCTCCGGCATCGCAAACAGCGTGTTCTCCGTCGCGATCCTGAACGGCGCGTGCACGCTGAGCCCGACACCACCGCCCATCGTAATCCCGTCCATGAACGCGACATATGGTTTCGGGTAGGAGGCGATGAGATGATCGAGCTTGTATTCGAGGCCGAAATATTCCGTCGACTTTCGCTGGCCTTCGGGGCCTTCTTTGTTGAGGAGGGCGAGGGCGGCGACGTCGCCGCCGGCGCAGAAGGCGCGGCCGGCGCCTTTCATTATTATTACGTTGGCGAGTTGGGATTTTTCCCATTCCTATGTGGAGACATAGTGGTCAGCGGGCCGTACATCAGGTCTCAAGGCTGGATGCTGAGTTCCGGCGTACTTTTAACCGTGGGATGATCTTCCGTGCCATGGAGCCGTTCAGCGAGTTCAGTTTCTTTGGCCGGTTAAGCTCGATGATGCGCGCGCCGTAGTTGGAGGTGAAGAGGACGTCGTCTGGTTCGTCGCCCGGCCGCTCTCTTGTGAGCTTTCTGATCTCGTCCTCCATAGAAGAGTACTACGTTCCAAGATCAGTAAGCTATACACTACGCCGCTACAAGCTCGCATACATTTCTCTGGCCGCTCGGAAGCGCACCCGGCGCTATCCGCGCCTTCAATGGCATTTTCGTTGACAGTGGGCGACAGCACCTTGTCAGCGGCAGCGCTGTGCGGAAGATGGGACTTCGTAGAGACATCAATGGAGGATGGTGGTGGATGTGAGCTGGTTTGACGGTAGCTTGAACTCGCGGGACCTCGGGTATGGGACGATTCGGTGCTGCAGGGACAGGCGCTTTCAGTGCGAGCTCATCGCAGGGTGCTGGTGTCACTAGATATAGCTTGGAGGTAGTAGAGAAAAGCCTCAAGCTCGGCAAACGTGAATATAATACACAGCACCAGGTTGCGGAGAAAGTCTTCCTATGCAGATATGAGAGTTGTAGCTCTCTAAAGTTTCGCGTCCTTCATCATAGTGTTTGCACGCTTTGCATCGCATCTCGACTTTGCGCTAAGAAATTGTTCGATCTCGCCGCAAGAGGAACATTCACCTCCGCCGCCGCATCTCCCATTCCCCCCAGTTCCATCTCTGCTCTTTCGTTTCCTTCTCGCCCTTCGTTCATTGAGCCTTTTTACAGTATGTCTGCTTTCGCTCAGGCTTTCCTGAGGACCAGCCGCGCGGCTTTGCGCCAGCAAAAGGGCCTCAACCCGGTACAGCAGGCTCTTGGTACTCAGGGCGGCGCGCGGTACGTCGCTGCGTGCAGGAGTTATGCTACTGCTTTTGAGCGAAGCAAGCCGCATGTGAACATCGGTGAGCTTTCATATCTTAGTGACTTGCAGTTCTACGAATGCTGACCCGAGTCAAGGAACCATTGGCCACGTCGATCACGGAAAGGTACTATGCCACCCATACATCCTCCATCAGCCCCTTTCCTAACCGACAACTTGCAGACAACCCTGACAGCAGCCATCACAAAACGACAAGCCGAAAAGGGCTTCGCCAACTTCCTCGACTATGGCTCCATCGACAAGGCCCCTGAGGAGCGGAAGCGTGGTATCACCATCTCCACCGCCCACATCGAGTACCAGACCGAGGCTCGGCACTACGCCCACGTCGACTGCCCAGGTCACGCCGATTACATCAAGAACATGATTACGGGTGCGGCGAACATGGACGGCGCTATCATCGTGGTGGCGGCTTCGGACGGTCAGATGTACGTTGGACAATAAACAAACCTCCATCTTCCAAAGCATCAAGGCAGAGACAATCCCCGGAGGCTAACAGGGTGGCAGGCCCCAAACTCGCGAACATCTCCTCCTCGCCCGCCAAGTGGGTGTCCAAAGAATCGTCGTCTTCGTCAACAAGGTCGACGCCATCGACGACAAGGAGATGCTCGAGCTCGTCGAGATGGAGATGCGCGAGCTGCTGACCTCGTACGGCTTCGAGGGCGACGACACGCCCATCATCATGGGCAGCGCCCTGTGCGCGCTCGAAGGCCGCCAGCCCGACATCGGCGAGCAGAAGATCGACGAGCTGCTGGCGGCCGTGGACGAGTGGATCCCGACGCCGCAGCGCGACCTCGACAAGCCTTTCCTCATGAGCGTGGAGGACGTGTTCAGTATCGCGGGGCGTGGCACTGTGGCGTCAGGAAGGGTGGAGAGGGGCGTGCTGAAGAGGGACAGTGAGGTCGAGCTTGTGGGGAAGAACGTCGCGCCGATCAAGACCAAGGTCACGGACATCGAGACGTTCAAGAAGTCGTGTGACGAGTCGCGGGCGGGCGACAACTCCGGGCTGCTGCTGCGGGGTGTCAAGCGCGAGGACGTGAAGCGCGGCATGATCATCGCCAAGGTCGGCAGCACCAAGGCGCACAAGAAGTTCATGGTCAGCATGTACGTGCTGAGCAAGGAGGAGGGCGGCCGGCACACGGGCTTCCACAACAACTACAGGCCGCAGATCTACATCCGGACGGCTGGTAAGTCGACTTCTTGACCTTTATCGTGGAACCGCAACTGACGCGAGATACAGACGAGGCCGCCTCCCTGCACTGGCCCGAGGGCACCGACGACGCCGACTCCAAGATGGTCATGCCGGGCGACAACGTCGAGATGGTGTGCGAGATCCACCACCCGATCGCCCTCGAGCAGGGCCAGCGCTTCAACGTCCGTGAGGGCGGCCGCACAGTCGCGACGGGGTTGGTGACGCGGTTGTTGGACTAGATTGAGAAAAAACTACCTAAAAGATTTGACGACGGTGGAAGGTGGAGTAGGTCAAGTTCAAGCCCACCTCACACACCCCCTTGAATAAATGTAATATTCGCTGTACATCATCATTCTTCATCAAGTTGCTCAAACTCCCCTCTACTCTGTGCTTCTTGAGCGTTTGTACTGTAGCGTAGCGGGGACATAGATGAACTGGGGGTACTGGAGGAGAGGAAAATTTGCATACGTGGCGTTGGTAGCCGTAGTGTTTCTAATAGACTCGGAAGTGCTTCTTGCTTTCATTTATCGATGTGATGGAATATGCAATGCACTGTGCATTATCTACGGTAATATCTGTTGCTCATTATGGACATTCTGTCGAGGCCGCAACGGTATCTAAACGCCAGCCAAACGCCATGAATGTACCAAAATCCAGCCACAGCACCCCCTTTACGATGTCTGTCCTCGAGAATCCCGCAGGACAATCTACTCATCGCCTTTCCCCTTTCCCCTCTTGAACACGCCCTTGACAGCACCAACGCCCTTCCCCAACACCCCAAACAACCGCCCAAACCCAAAACTCCACCCGCGGATCCTAACCGTATAGATGAAGAAATACACCAGCGCCCAATTACTAATGCAGAAAGTGAGGAAGATGGCAAAGTACCTCCACTTGTCCCCTGCCTCAATGTTCAAACTCCCCATGAACCCATCCCCGTCCCGATACGGACAGTACTCACACACCCCCCGACTCGCCCCATCAACCAGATACCCCCCCGCCGCCTCCGCGAACGCGCCCGCATACTGCCCGCAGGTCTGCCCCGGCGGTGCCGTGAACTTGGCGGTTTCGGCGGGGGCGCAGCGGACGGGGATGGTGTGCAGGGTGGCGGCGAGGACGCCGCCGATCCAGTAGGTCGACGGGTTGAGGTAGTACATCCAGTAGCGCCAGAAGGCGGGGAGGGAGGTGTAGGGGCGGACGACGCCGTTGAAGAGGGAGAACATGACGAAGAAGAAGGGGAGGACCTGTAAGGGGTTGTTAGTGGGTTGTTGTCGTGGGAACGAGAGGGCAAGGGTGGTGGAGGGGCAGAAGAGGGAGATGGGGAGGGAGAAGAGGGGTTGCTTACGTTGGAGATGACGGTGAACGACGGCGCAAAGGCGCAGATCCACTGGCCCCAGCTGGCTTGGAAGAGGAAGAACAGCATCGTCATGAGGAAGACGTAGCCCGCAGTCGATGAGTCCGTCGGCAGGCCGGTGGGATAGTACCACAGCAGCCAATATACAACAGCCGAGACGATGGCGATGGGGATCTCAGCGACCACCATCGCCGTGGTGAACGGGATCCAGCCGTAGATGCGGCTGGGCAGCTCGCGGGCCTGCCACAGCGCCATGTTCTCGTAGAACTTGGGCACGACTGCGTTGACGATGGTGGGCGGGATGACAAGGATGAGGAAGAGCGTGAACATCCGGTTCTGCATGTCCTGGATCGAGTTGCCGAGCATGTAGAAGGTGAAGCCGTTGAAGATGCCGATGACGACCGACACGAAGAGTTTGCCGTAGAGGTAGGACGGGTCGCGCCAGTACTGGGTGAAGACGCGTCGGGTCAGCATTGTCGTCTGAAGCCAGATGGGCGCGGCAAACTCGTGTTCTGCGCGATCGCCCTCGTCTTTTCGCGCTTGACCGCGGGTTTCGTGGATACGGTCGATCTCCGCCAGGACCTCCTTCTGCTGCTCGGAATTCCGCCACTCTTCGTTCCAGTCAATCTTCTTCCCGTTGCGTTTGCCTCCTTTCGCGGCAGTCTCGAGGATGAACTCGGCTACGTTCTTGTGAGGCGGACACTGCACACCACGATCCGCGAAGTACTTGATAACATCAGACCCGTTCTCGCCGACAGGGCCGAAGTAGAACATGTTACCGCCTGGGTTCAACGCCAGTATCATGTCGAACTGTTGGATGAGAATAGAGCTTGGCTGATGGATTGTGCAGACGATGGCTTGGCCTGCTGCCGCAAGCTTCTTGAGGAAGCGTACAATCGAGTAAGCTGAGTTGGAGTCGAGACCAGACGTAGGCTACAGGCTGTCAGCTTTGCTTGGATGATCAAAGGGATCAACGCTCAAGGAACATACCTCATCGAGAAAGAGAAGCAACGAAGGCTTGGCAGCCAGCTCCACTCCGATAGTAAGCCGTTTCTTCTGCTCCACGCCCAGACTGCTGATGATAGCATCTTGCATGTCTTGCAGCTCCAGCAAGTCAATGATCTTGTTCACGTACTCAATCTTCTCCTGTCTCGGCACGTCTCGGTCCTGTCTTAGTATAGCGGAGAACTCGAGTGCTTCCCTGATCGTTGCAGTACCGTCGTGAAGATCCATCTGCTCACAGAAGCCTGTTCCGCGCTGAAAGTCGCGGCCGAGCGGACGTCCGTCGACAAGCATGTCTCCTGTCAACACTCCAGTAGTCTGTCGCTGCGACAGCGTGTTGAGTAGTGTGGTCTTCCCAGCGCCAGAAGCACCCATGAGAGCGATCATCTTGCCTGGCTTAACATAGCCGTTTACCTTGTTGAGAAGTTTGCGTTCTCCGCCGCGATACGGTACAGTGTACTCGACATTGCGCCAGGTGAAGACGCTCTCGCTCTTGGCCAAGCTCTGCAATGCTTCCTCTTCAGCATCGCCGCGCTCATCAGAACTGGCAACCGCGGTGTCGCTGCTGTTCGAACTAGGAGTTTGCTCGGCGACCACATTCTCTTCGTCGGCTGGCGAATTCTTGACAGCTTGCTTCGCTTTCTTAGACTTCTTGAACATCAGTGCTCCACCGCCGGCCGCGGCGAACGAGAACAGCTCGGTCGCAATAGCAGTGACAAGGATATACAGAACCGTGAAAGCGAGTATTACACCAAAATTGCGCCACAAGTTACTGCGAGTATAGCTGTATGTTGTCTGCAGATATGCCGCACCTGAAACCGATTTGGCATTGACCGCGGACCCGCTGAGGGCACAACCTTGATAGGCTGGATCGATCCCCGGACCCTGAGGAACGAGCTGCTCAGGAGCACAATTCATGACTCGGCCGCTGAACTCGTTGGTAAGAACCGCCTCAAAAGAGTAGGCAATCGGGTTGATGTAGTACAACCAGCCGAACCAGATGTATTTGCTTATCAGCTGCGGTTTCGGGATCACATAGCCGGTGTAAATGATAAGCAAGTTCAGTGCGATACCACTGAAGCGGACAGCGTCGTCAATGGTTGGCGAGAGCGCAGCGAACATGCGGTAGAGCGCGGTGATACATAGAGTCGTGGTGTATACGAGCAGCATGTAGATCCAAAACTTGGACACGTCGACGTCGAGCCCAGTCAGGAAGTACATGATGATGCCGAAGATGATGACCTGAAGGAGAAGCATAGGCAAGTCTGTGACCACTCGGGCGATGCTGACAGCCGACGGGCGATAGAAGGCATAGTCTTTGTGACGAGCGACGACCGCACGACCACTCACAGCTTTCATGAGCTCCGATAACTGCAGCCATCCCAGGAACAGAATCGAGAAGAAGAGTGTTCCACCTCGACTGAAGGCTCCCGCCGTGTCCAATGGCTGGCCGTAGAAGAGACTTCCAACGATGAGACCGTTGCTGATGATGATGAAGAATTTCGTGTACAAAGTGGTTGGGTCACCCCAGATGAGCCAGAACTCTCGGAGAGTACAGGCGTAGACCTGGCGAGGAAAGCTGACTGTGTAGTTGGACTTCTTCTGAACGGTCTTGCTCTTCTGTTCTCGCGTCGTCTTTTCAAACTCCTTGGCATCCGCAAAGTCGCTCCTGCGTAGCTGCTCCTCGTAGGCCTCAACGTCACGAACGACTGCTTGGTAGTTGGGCGAGTTCTTGAACGCTTTCTCAAGCTCTTCTGATGTTCTCGGAGCCTTTAGCTCGTAACCCTCCCTGAATTTTCGTTCGACAGGATCTGTCACCGAGGTCAAAAAGTCCGGTGTGGTCTGGCGGTCCGGGCAGTGGTAGCCAAGGTCAATGAAGTACTGCTTCGCTTCCTTCACAGGACCGACGAACACGCATCTACCAGAGTCGATGACCAGAACCTTGTCCATCAATTCGTAGATGCCCTCGCCGGCTTGGTAAAGCGTTACAAAAGTGGTACGATTGCTGACATCCGTCATAATACGTAACGATTTCGCATAGTCGAGTGCGGTCGAAGAGTCAAGTCCACGCGTCGAGTTGTCCCAACATACTACAGTGGACTTGGCAGCCAGTGTTTCCGCAATAGAGACACGCTTTCGCTCGCCTCCACTGACGCCACGGACAAACTCATCGCCCACCAGAGTGTATTTTGTGTGACCGATACCGAACATCTTGAGCAATGCATCGATGATGATCGGTACCTCGCCCTTTTCTCGCTTCTTGGTCTTGTTGGTAAGGGCGAACTTGAGTGTTTGCCAGACGTTGAGTGATGCGAAATGCTTGTCATCCTCGGGATTATACACCACCTCTCCTCGGAAACGCCTCTGCTGCTTCTCCGACGGAATTCCACCGTACGATACCTCGCCAGTCACCTCTGCAAACGGCTTCCGGTCGTTGGCGATGGCCTTTAGGAATGTAGAGCAGCCACTGCCAGGCCGGCCAAGCACCAGCATCATCTCCCCGTCGCGAACGACACCAGTGAAATCGTTGACAAGGGTTCGTGTTTGACTATGGCGCTTGAGACTGAGCGCGGGTACGAAGCTTGTGACGATCCTGTACAAGTCCGGACCAAATGTACCGAGTATGGCGTCAGGAAGAGTTTTGACGAATGTCGCTGTCGAACCGGTGCCTTTCACTGTCAAACCCTTCCATACGACGCCGACTTTTTTCGCCGATCGATCTTCAACACGCTTCTCAAAATGGCCTTCGCGCATAAACTGCTCCAGTTCGAACTCCTCCTCTTTCTCCGCTACATCTTCCGCTGCTTCAAGATCCCCAGACTCTGCGTAGGAAGATCGACGAGCAGTTGATCTCCGTGTATCTGTCCGCCGCATGCTTCTGCCGCTTATCGTCCGGAACAGGCCTTCAGCCTCACGCTGCGACTTTGACCTGGACAGCTGTGACCTCGTTCTGGATAGAGTTGTCAGGTCACGGCGTAATGCTTCGTAGTCCTCCATGGCCATGATGTGGCTCCGGAGACCCGTGTCTCGTTCACCCCATGTCCCTTCGAAGTTGTCCTGGTCCCCGCCCTCCGGGGTAGGAGCGGCGGTTGCGTCGGGGTCATCACTGGATATTTCTGAGGGGTTATGGTCACGGTGCCAGGGATTTTCTTGCCATTGGCCCTCGCGGAGCCTGCGGCGTCGGTCTTCTGGTAAACTTGCTGAAAACATGATGGCCACGTGTAGTGCTTCAGCGGATTGAGAATTGAATAGGCGGAATGAGACCACCAAGAGATCTGACAATCAACAAGTGGGTATCAGTGGGGAATTGTACTACGTAGATTGAATTGAGCGACGATGCGCAAGCACGTCTGATACTGCTAGGCGACTCCGGGACGCCGATTGAGATGATGAGAATAAGAGGAAGAAGAGGAAAGACAGAGCGTTGAGTTGACATGAAGCCCACCAGGTCCCCACAGGAAGATATAGCAGAACGGAGGGGGAGGAGATAGAAGGAGATACGGGGCCGCCATGTTTAGTTCAACGCATCTAAGCTGATTAATTGTTGTGCTTGAACGCCCGAAAAAATGGGCAAGTCGTGCGTCATGCAGTTTTCAGCAATCCACCGCAATTCATCCGGCGCCGCCCTGCCGTCTTGGCGGGAGCTAACAATGCCGGAGAAGAGTCCTTAATGCCGAAGATACCACCGATAGATACGCTACGTCCGGTACAGCGCTAGAACGAAGGCACAATTGAGGGAGGATAAGCCCCGGAAGCAGCGTGCAGGAATACCATATGCCGTTGCCGTTGCAGACAAGTCTCGTTGGGCGCCATGGTACACAGGGGAGATGAGAGAGGAAGACAACCTTGAAGTCAATCCCGCCCCGCTCGGACCAACGCGAAGCTTAGCTCGACGTCTGCATGCAGCTGAACATCAACCCGAAACGCCGTGCCTGCGTCAGAGAGCGAACCGCATGAACGCCATTAGAGACCGAAAGTGACAAATGTACACTCTTCGCCATGTCAAAGCCTACTGCCGACTGGGATCGTATCGGTGACCGCTTCTACCGGAAGGTCCAGCTCTACACAGATGTCTTCGATCAGGATTTAGAGCTCGAGAACTACGTGATAGCGGGTGCTCCTTATAGTGGCGCTGTAGGTAGGCACCTCCTCCTATGAGGCTCAGATGCTTGGCTGCACGGGCGGGGAACTTCTTCATCAGCGAGAGATACTGCGCATCGCTCGGTTGGAGACAGGCATAGACTGTTCACGTCAAAGCTTGATCATGTGCAATTGCAGCTTCTCACAATCACTCTACCTACCCGCTGCCCGAGCCTGCCGGAGATACTACTTCGCGTTCATCTGAATAGCAAAAACTGACTTGCGCAGCATTCTACCGTGACGAAGGCAAGCTGCATGCCTATCGAGGCTCTCAAGCAACCAAGTCGAGCATCGACATCTACAGTTGTGCCGGAAAGCTCATAAGACGCCTCAATGTATGTCGAGTCACTCCATGGAAGTTACAAGTCATGGCGCTGATGCCCCCAGTGGGACAAAGGCTCTATCAAAGGCCTCGGATGGTCCGAAGACGAGCAGTTGCTGGTCGTGACTGAGGATGGCACTGTTCGCTGCTATCACGGTCTCCAAGGAGACTTTACGCCCTTCACTTTGGGTCATGTGAGTGGTTCCAGTGCTTCAAATGGTGCACCGTATTAGGTGGGGGGCAGCCAGCTGTAATCTAGCCAAGAAGGTGTACACGAACGCTACAGTCTCCATAAGGATATCTGTGCTTTAGATACGGGGGATCCTCTTGCCTTATCACACTGCGGATACGGAGATCAACCAGTGGTGTGCTAATGTGTCACTCAGGGAGCAGAAGAGCATGGGGTCGTTTCTTGCAGATTCTGGTCAACTGGGTTTGTCGCACTGCTAGGGAACAACAGCCTCGTCGCAGTTTCGCGTTACGATGAACCAAGGCCCAGACTACTTGCCGCACCACCGTCGGATCCGATCGTCTCATGGACCCTCATCCCTCCCACAGAGACTCTGTCTCGATCGGTAGAGGTTCTGCTCGCAGTCAACAAGACCATATACGTGGTTGATGCCTCGGAATCCGAAGATCGAGGACTAGACAAAGGCCCCTTCAAACACATATGTGTGTCGTCCAACGGCAAATATGCTGCTTTGTACACCGAAGATGGTAAGGTGTGGGTCGTTACAAGCGACTTTCAGAACCGCCTCAGCGAATACGACTCCCGAGCGAAGACCATACCCAAAGATATGCAGTGGTGCGGCAACAACGCAGTGGCACTCGCCTGGGAAGATGAGGTGCATATGGTTGGGCCGAACGGCGCTGCTACAAAGTGAGTGCATACCTATTCATCACTGCAGGCTGTACGCGCCATCTTGAAAGTTGCCTATTGGCATGCAACAAATTTCTCCACCGCACATACATCCTTTGCTTGTACTTTGCCTGAGCGAATATTCTTTTGTTATGCACGCGACATGACACTGACTGAGACAAGATATTACTACGATGGCTGGGTACATCTTATCCCTGATCACGATGGCATCCGGCTATTCACCAACGAAGTCTGCGAGTTCCTGCAGAAAGTTCCCGGTAAGCATCATCGTCCGAGCCATGTACCCCCGCTCATCTCTAGGTAGATGTGACCGAAGAAGTCTTCCGCCTCGGATCTACATCACCAGCATCTGTGCTGCTGGATGCCGTCGACCAACTCGAGAAGAAGTCTCCTAAAGCAGACGACAACATCCAGCTCATTCGGCCTAACCTGGACGAGGCGGTCGACACATGTATCAAAGCTGCCGGCCACGAGTTCTCCATTCACTGGCAGAAGCAACTTCTCAAAGCCGCGTCGTACGGCAAGTCGGTGCTCGATCTCTACAACAGCGACGACTTTGTCGACATGACCGAAACCCTGCGCGTCCTGAACGCTGTGCGTTTCTACGAGATTGGTATACCACTGTCTTATGACCAATACGTCCGTCTGACGCCAGAAAAACTGATCGAGCGACTCATCAACCGCAACGAGTACCTGCTCGCCCTCCGCATCTCGGAATACCTCCGCTTGCCCACCGACCGCATCTACGTGCACTGGGCCAGCCAAAAGGTCCGCATCTCCACGGACGACGAGGAGAGCATATGCCGACTCATCGTGCAAAAGCTCTCCGGCAAGCGCGGCGTCTCCTTCGAAGAGATCGCGCAAGCCGCCTACGACGAAGGCCGAGCGCGCCTGGCAACCGAGCTGCTGAACTACGAGCCCCGCGCGGGCAAGCAAGTGCCGCTGCTGCTCAGCATGAAAGAGGACACGATCGCGCTGGACAAAGCGATCGAGAGCGGCGACACGGACCTCGTGTTCCACGTCCTCCTGCAACTGCGCAAGAAGCTCCCGCTCGCCAGCTTCTTCCGCGTCATCAACAGCCGGCCCGTCGCGACCGCGCTGGTCGAGTCCTCGGCCCTGCACCACGACCGGGATCTGCTGAAGGACCTGTACTACCAGGACGACCGCCGCCTCGACGGCTCCAACCTCCTGCTGCTGGACGCGCTCGCGCAGACGGACCCGGCCGCGCGCAACGACAAGCTGAAGGCGGCGGCCAAGCTGCTCCAGG
Organism: Botryosphaeria agaves; assembly: GCA_022813555.1. Lineage (NCBI taxonomy): Eukaryota > Fungi > Ascomycota > Dothideomycetes > Botryosphaeriales > Botryosphaeriaceae > Botryosphaeria > Botryosphaeria agaves. The sequence continues at coordinate 32,088 of JAKLMF010000017.1, read as the reverse complement.
ACTCGCGCGAGCACGCGTTCCAGGCGAAGGCGCTGGGCGAGGCGCAGACGCTGCTGAAGATGCAGGAGGCCTTCGAGAAGGACCTCGGGCCCGGCTTCACTGGCCTCAGCGTCAATGACACCATCTTTCGCCTCGTGCGGCTCGGCAACGCGAAGCGCGCGGCGAAGGTGCAGGCGGAGTTCCGCGTGCCGGAGAAGACGTGGTGGTGGGTGAGGTTGCGGGCGCTGGTCGCGAAGCGCGACTGGAACGAGCTCGAGGAGCTCAGCAGGACGAAGAAGAGCCCGATTGGCTGGGAGGTGAGTCGTCTATCGGCCTGCTATCATTTTCCGTTGTTTGGTGCCAAACACACTCTAACCATCCATCCATTCCTTGCAGCCGTTCTTCAACGCGATCCTAGCGGCCGGCAACACCCGCCTCGCCTCCGTCTTCGTGCCCAAGTGCACTAACCTCTCCGTGGCCGAGCGCATCGAGATGTGGGTGAAGTGCGGCCTGATCGTCAAGGCCGGGGAAGAGGCGCTGAAGGCGAAGGACATGAAAGCGTTGGAGGAGCTGAGGAGTAAAGCGTCCAGTAGCATGCTGCCTGAACTTGATCGTATGATTGCGCAGTTGAAGCCGCGGAGGTAGATTTAGACAACCGACCGCTGTATCTATCAATCAACTCGATGCAGTGGATTTCGTGCAGAGTTCGCGATCCCATGCATATATGCTGCACTATCGTTGGCAGATCAGACAGACGCAAGGACGAGTGTGAGTTTCATCTCAAAAGACGCAGAATCGCGGCACAGTCTAACTGCGGCGATGAAGAATGCGTTGGTGTTCAAACGATCTACATCTCCAAATAACCAACAACCCCCATCTCACCACCAACCCCCCAAGCGGGCACTCACTCCACTTCCTTCCCCCCATGCTGCCTCCCATACTCATACAGCACCACACTCGCCGCCGTCTGCACGTTCAAGCTCCTCGTGACCCCAACCTGCCTGACCTCAACACAGACATCACACTCCGCAAGCAACCACCCCGGAATCCCCTCCCTCTCGCTCCCCATCACAAGCACGCACTGTCTCGGCAACCTCGTCCCCTCCTCGCCAAGCACCAAACTCCGATCCGTCTGCTCCACCCCAACAACCACGTACCCCTCCCTCTTCCGCTCCACCAGAAATTCAGCAATATCCGCGACCGGCAGCTCGTGGATAGGCAAATGCAGCTCCGAGGCCACAGCAACGGAAGTGAAGTCACGGTTCTTGAGCACAGACAAGGCCTTGACGTGAAGCGAGGCGGCGCCGAAGATTTCAGCGCAGCGCGAGAGGCCGCCGAGGTTGTATGCGTTGTCGATGAGGGAGGCGACGACGATGAGGTCGGTGCTGCGACGGGGCTTGGAAGGGTCGGAGAGGAGGAGTTGTGATTGCCAGGCTGTGCCTTTGGTTTGGAGGGGGATGGAAGGGGTGGCGGGGGCGGGTTCAACGGTAGCTGCGTCGTTGGGCGATGGCTTTTCTTGCGAGTCAAAGGACGGCGCCTTGCGAGATGGTGCATCACTTAACGGCATATGTGCCGGTGGCAGAGCTTTGCTAACGCGTCCTGTGGTTGCATCGTCTGCCAAGACAGCCTCGAAATCTTCTCTTGTGGCAAGCTCCGCGTCTGGAGGATCGACCTGGAGGTACCCGCCCTGGAACAGGTGTGTAAGATTGTGATCCCTTATAGGATCCAACCACTCGAGCAGGCGGCCTGGAGGCGGATTCTGATATCTATCCAAACTCCTGATATGCTTGTTGAGCGCCACAAAGGCAGGATTGCCGGTCATTTTCGTCCAGCCGTTCGCGGAGACATGGTCCCACAGGACAGGGAAAGACCAATGCGCCTCGTGGCGGATGATGATCTTCGGGCTGGCTGCCAAGGGTATCAGCAGGGTCATTAGTCGCATCGAATACTCCATAGGAGGATCTGGAGAGCAAGCGACCATGACCGCCATCTTCAAGACCGATGCCATGAACTTTGGGTTGGACTCGTTGGCCGGATCTAGTATGTCGAGCAGTTCGTTACGCAGTTCTGGGTGACGTAGTCGAGCTCTAACGACGATCCACTCGAGGAGGTAACGGTAGCGTGGCAGCGGCTCGATTGCTAGGACTTTCATGAACTGATCGACACACGAGGGAGTGAAAGCGGTTGATTCTGACAGAATCAACATCGCTTGCAGCTGGACAGTTGTCTTCCACTTGCTGACCATAGGGATTGGCATCTTCTGGGTGGCCCATGGATGGATCAATCGCTCAAAGATACGACCCGACATTGCGGGATCAGAGATTACAATCCGGTTGAGCAGATCGAAGACACACGCGTAGGCGTAACCTTCGCGCCTTCCATAGTACGATTCGTACGTCCGATGCGGTAGCGCAGATTGCAGAATTTCGACCGTAGCTGATTCCAGGAGGAACTCTATCTTAGGCTTGGGAGGGTTGTTGGCGAGGTGGACAAGGAAGTCATCTAAGGGTATTACTTGCGCTGCATTTGGAGTTTCAAGGTATGCTAATCTTATGGACGACGCTAGTGGTGCGAACACGTAGATTCTGCCGTTTGATAGTTGCTGTAGTTGTGCCACGACCGAGCGTAGGAACTCGGACAATGCGTTGCCCTCGCGGCAGGCTGTGATGCACGCTGGGTGGAAGAACATGCCGGGCGCTTCCATCATCAAACGTTTAGGGAACTCCTGAGTCTCGGCTTCGTCCCACACGGCTTGGAATGCGTCAAGGACATTGTCTGACCGTAGAGCACCGGGCTCTGTGGAGTCCAACACATGACGTAAATACCTACATGCAGATAGTAGTCCAGTATCTGCTAGACAACGATGCCTCGTCTCATTCAAGCGCCCGAGGAAAGTCTGCAGTGACGGTTGTGGCGAATGGGAGATGTCGAGAAGAGTCAAGATTGCATTTGAAGTAATCTCGTCCGTCGGTCTTGATAGTTTTTGAAAGGCGGCGAAGGACACGCGAAATCCAGGCACTGATTCAATCAGTTGATCTGACGAGAGTCCGGTCAGTTGACACAACCGCATACAATGGTTCAAGTAGAGATCACGAGCAACTTCGGGAAGCCCTGTCCGTGATGCAACTTTTAGTATCAGCGGGATCACGTCGAGATTGATCGAAGTATTTGTGCTTTCGACGGCTCTGACTAGACCGTCGAGAACGTACGCGCCAGCGTGCGGGACCAGTCTGCCTCCCTGGAGGTGGATGTTTCGCAAGACTTCTGTGAGAAGCATCTTGCGCAGGCCCTCTAACGAAGTAGGATCGGACCGGTTACGCTCATGATTACGAAAACATCGGACGAAGAATGATGCCAGCTTGTTTCCATGGCCGCAAAGTACCTTGCCTTCAACAATGCGAGTTGTTGCTGTGAAGAGGAAGCCCTGAGTTGCCCATGGTAAAAATGTGTCAGTAATGAAGCGTATGACCTCTACTGATGTCTGATGGATCTCAACATCAGAGTTGAGAATCCATTTTCCAATAAGGTTGCGTATACCATCCTGTATACCTGAGCGGAGTGCGGTTTCGAGCAGAACCACGTACCATGAGGGATGTATCTGCGTGTCTATTTGGCCAAGTGCTTTGAGATCCTCAAAGCATTCCTCGACCTGGTTGGGATAGCGACTGAGGACAACAGTCTCGAAGACGGTACAATACTTATGGTACTGCGCTGTGTGTGCATCCTTGAGTTGACCAACTCGAAATGAGAAATGATAGGTCTCAACATCAGCTTCAAGCGGTGTAAGGCTTCCTTTGAGGATATGCAAGCAGAACTTCTGTTGCTCGGAGTGTCCGGTTCGCAAGCCAGCTTGCAGCATATCCCAGTAGGCATCTTTGCACAGTATATCTTGCGATGGCCGATAGCCCTCTGGCAAGGCTATCCAGCGAAGCCAAAGAGCGAAAGCCGTACGGTGGGAAGTGGCAGCCATCGGAGCCGATACCAGTTTCTTGATGGAATACCACATTTGCGACCGAAATGATTGCATGTGATCTGCTCGGTTCTCATTCTTGGAATGGCAGTCCGGTACAATATGTACCTTTCCTCTGCACATGGAGCTGAACAATGCAGTGAGCACTCCCAGCGACGTTGAAGACAGCTCTGCTTGACACCGCACCAGCGTAATAAGAGAGGTCAATATGCTTTCGTACACACCGTATGAGGCTGTGGCAGGTGACCATAGTAACATCTTGAGGAAAACGAGGTACTTCATCGAGCGGCTCAAAGTCGATTTTATCACTTCGGAAGAGGCCGGCGACACATGCTCAGCGTCGGCGAAGGGCCTAATGGGAGATGTAGGTGCTGATGAGATATGAGTGTTGGCAACCGCCTGAAGACTCAACGCATCAACGGCTGCCGCCAACGCATCCCGCACGTCTGCTAATGCGTCTTCTCGCAACGCATCATGGCTGGTGCACAGCTCAACGATGCCTCGAAGCGATTGCGTATCCCCGTGGCTGTGCTCGATTGCTTTACGGACGAAAACCTGTAATGCATGATCTGCCCCTATCTATTTACGTGTTAGTCTGCCGAAACCCCACCGACCGGGTACTCCAGGTGAGAGTTTGCAAAGGGTCCCTCACAGGAAGTACTAGGACCGGCAGCGAAAAGCACGTCTCTCAGGACACCGTGTGGATAGCAATGGACAATTCCAGGGCTTTAGGACTCGCCCATCTGATCCAGGAAGAGGTATCCTTTCGCGCTGCATTTCTAGCGGGCAAGATTATATGCAACTCTTGGTATGCTGTTTCGATGTTGTGGTTATACTACTCTTATGCTAGAAGTAGCCAGAGGTGACTGAACCCAAGGCTCCTCACGCGGTAAGACACAACAAGAGACACCCCTCCTTGGAGGACTGAGTGCAGAAGAGAGAACCGGTTTACGAACGAAGTCCTACATGACAGATATGAGAGTTACCTTCGCGACATTGAGATGAACGTTCTTTCGTTGATGGTCCCAGTACTTGCTATTTGACAGAGTAAATCTCTTATGGATGGCTTACATCAGGAGAATCACGAGAGAGCTCGGAGAGTAATTTTGCTGTCGACAAGGCAATTTCATCGTCGGGATCCCGATCTTGCAGGTCTTCCAGAATATCTCCGATAGCCGCGTGCCGTTCATGGGCTGGAATGCGGGCCAGTAATGCGGCCGCAGGTAATCTCGCCGGCGAAGACGACATGTTTCTTACAGCCGCGCAGAGCCACACATAGCATTGAGCAACAACATATCTCTATGTTCTCCTGCGAACGCGATGCTCAGTGCTGTCGTCGAATTTACCGTCGGTGGGAAGTGACGTCTCGATAGACGCTAGCTGTTGTCGGAAAAAATTGACTCGCTTGACAGCCGCTAGCTCTGTTTACCATTAACCCCAACCGGCATAGATCGACTCTGTTCACTCGTGCCTTCTCCAGCTATTCTTTATTCTTATGCATCATCACCGCCGCCAAAGGTCCAAGGAGCTCATTCAAGACATTGTCATACACCTACGAGACATGGCTCTCGACCCCAGGCTCCATCGCATCCTTCCTCACAAGGCGTACTCGTTCGAGAGTACTGCATCCGCTCCGTCTCTTCGCGCGCCGGATCCAGTGCCTTTGCCGATAGATAGAGCGATAGGTGGTGATCAGGATAGCGGCAATGTCAAGGTCGTGGTGAGGGTGAGGGGCTTCGTGAAGAGAGGTACACGTACGAAGCATTGGCCTACAACAACAGACATGCTGACCGAGAGACAGAACGCGAGCGCGGAGCAGAATGCCTTGTCCGCATGGATCCCAGGACGCAAACGACAAAACTCCTCGCACCAAACGACTCCGATCCAGCCAATGCACGCTCTAATTCTCGCAAGATCTACGAGGAGAAGTCCTTCACCTTCGACAAGTCCTTCTGGTCCCACAACGAGACAGACTCACACTACGCACACCAAGAAGACGTCTACCGCTCCTTCGGCGAAGAGTTCCTCGACCACAACTTCGAAGGCTATCACACATGTATCTTCGCATACGGGCAGACGGGAAGTGGCAAGAGCTATACGATGATGGGGACGCCGGAGCAGCCAGGCTTGATACCTAGGACGTGTGAGGCTCTGTTCGACAAGATACAGCGAGAGCCTTCGCCGAATACCACTTACAGCGTGCACGTCTCCTACTTCGAAGTCTACAACGAGCATGTTCGGGATCTCCTAGTACCGCGCACGAACACGCCGTACTATCTGAAGATCCGCGAGTCGCAGACAGACGGCGTGTACGTACAGGGTCTGACGGACGCGGCGGTTAAGAACCACGCAGACGTCGAGCGGCTGATGAAGATGGGCGACATAGTAAGCCAGCCTTCCTTCACCTGCAACAACAATCTCCCCCATCATCTATCCGGAACCTCAACCACTAATCCCTCCCAGAACCGCACGACCGCCAGCACAAAAATGAACGACACCTCCTCCCGCTCCCACGCCGTCTTCACCATCCTCCTCAAGCAAATTCAACACTCCCTCACCACCGACGAAACTATCGAGCGCGTCGCCCGCATGCGCCTCGTCGACCTCGCCGGCTCCGAGCGCGCCAAAGCCACCGAAGCAACAGGCCAGCGCCTCGTCGAAGGCGGCAAGATCAACAAATCCCTCACCACGCTCGGCCGCGTCATCGCCGCGCTCGCCGACCCCCGCCGCACCGGCGGCACAAACACGCCCGGCAGGCCCAGCACGCCCGGCAGCCCCACCAAGAAGAACGGCGGCAGTGGCGGCGGCGGCAAACCCGAAGTCGTCGTCCCCTACCGCGACTCCGTGCTGACCTGGCTGCTGAAAGACAGCCTGGGCGGCAACAGCAAAACCGCGATGGTGGCCTGCATCGCGCCTTCCGACTACGACGAGACGCTGTCGACGCTGCGCTACGCCGACCAAGCGAAGCGCATCCGCACCCGCGCCACCGCCAACAACACCTCCCTCAGCGCCGCCGAGCGCGACGCCCAGATCGCCCAGATGGCCGAGGAGATCCGCAAACTGCAGCTGTCCGTCAACACGGCGCGCGCGAAGCGCGAGAAGGAGGAGGCCGGGGAGATCGAGGAGTATCAGAAGCAGGTGGACAAGATGCAGCGGGCGATGCAGGAGAGCAAGGCGGTGAGTGAGGCGAAGATTCGGGCGTTGACGGGGGAGGTGGAGGAGCTGAGGCCGGTGAATGAGGCGTTGAGGAATGAGATTGAGGCGCTCAGGAGGCATTTGAGTCTCGCGTTGGGGGAGCTGAAGAATCCGATTGTGATTCCGCCGCTGGCGCCCGTGAGTCCGCCGGCGGAGGAGGTGGAGTTCCCAGATGATGCCAATGAAGAGAACTTTGCGGAAGTATCGGAGGGGGAAGAGGAGGAGGATGATGAGAATGAAGTCTGGGCGAGGGATCTGCAGGCCGAGGTGGAGGAATTTCTGAAGGATCTGGGCATGTTCAAGAAGAAGTTGGGGAGCGATCGGGAGAGGTTTGGGCCCAGGGTGCCGTTGGCGGAGGTCAGCGTCAACTGAGTCGTACACGAAGCTGAGGAGCGGGCCTACTTTTGTTGGAATTTTGCTTGGTTTGGAGTACAACTACGTTAGGAGCATTCGGCGTGGAATGGTCGCTTGGCTTACGATGTTATGATGGGCGGAGTATCAGGCGTGTAGGACGACAATTGTTCGAAGCAACAGTGTTGCGATGGCTTGATGGACAGGTTTTACCAACGTAGATACCACTTGTTTCTTTGATAAAATAGAAAGTTCGATCATTCAGTAGCACCGGGGAGTTGTGCAATGAAGCAAAGGGTTTTTGTTCCGTCTGAAAAGACAGTCTATATGTGTGAGTATCCCAGGCTTGCAACGGGGAGTGTATCCTCGATCCTGCATACTTGCTCATGTATCTCTTGTCGTCCCCCGCAGCGTAATGCCAATCGCTTTGGCAAATCATCTCCTTGACACGCACTCAAACATATGCGCACCCAGCTGGTGTAATCACGTGCTTGAGTGAATATGTCGGCTGATTTGATGTACAAACATGGTGTATGTGAGTGTTTTGCGATCAGAGAATGTTCCCAACATGAATTGTGCATCATGCCGTGTTCAACGGTAATCCGTCTAGAATTTTCGACAAAGGGATCATAAGGATCTGTAGACATTAGTCTCATCTAGATTCCTGTAGCGCAACGGAGCAGTTGCCATGGAACCACTGTCACTTCTTCGATATCAGCAAACTCATCAGCATGCATGGATGCAATGTTCAAAGTGGTTTCTAGATTGTGCTGGATGCTTGCCAGCTCCACTTTGTCTGACGGACGTTTTTTTGTCGTCAATGCCAGCTTAATGCTACGTGAATTTACATAGTTCACCATCTTTATAGACTTATATCTGAGCAGCGCACATTGAGTCCTTCAAATGTGGATGTGATAGGCACCTGTGTCATTAGCCACCGTACTCCTCATACAAGACTACTGAGTATTGCAACTGTTGTATATAGCTGTACGGGCAGCATGAGAAAAGAGGATTGAGTGCAAGTGCGTGCGGTTCGAGAAGGATACTGAAGATTACGGAGACAATGGATGTGAGAATGAGAAGGAGGAAGAGGTGGCCAGCGTGATCCATCTCCCATCTCCACAGCGAGGCGAATGCTTGCTGGAATGACCTAAGTCTCCAAGCGCCGCTTCGGCAGACACACAGAGGGGGTTAACCAGGCAGCCCGCCTGGTGGCTAGACCTGAGGTGAAGAGCGTGAAAGTTAACCATCCCACAGCATCTACCACCACAACACCTACTGGCGTGAAGAGAAGGCAACACGGTAAGGCGTAAACACCATGGCCAAACACACAACACTCTGGAAAGGGGTACTTAAGCACCTCTTCTCCTGGCACTCTTTCTTTCTCCATCAACCTTCCTCACCCACGAAATTCCCGTATCCACACGGCTTTCATCTTCCGCAGGATTCTCAACATTTTCCTCAAGCTTACTTGTATTCGCACTCAAGCTCACCCACAAGCACCCAAGCCTACTCACACCATCTCCAAACCGTTTCGCTCCTCTCCGTCTATCTTCCACAACATCCATTCTCCACACGATCCAAAAATGCGGACTAAGGTCGTTTCACAGCAACCTCTCGACAAGGACGGCAACGAGCTGCCCAAGTCCTACGACGAGGCTCTCGCCCAGGCCAAAGCAGATGTACGTACCTCCTCGAGCACCAAGCACGGTCCCGAGAACAATGCTAACAGCTGCAGCCCACGGGCCAGAAGTTCAAGGCCCGCCTCCAGTGGGTGGCCGCCAACAGGGTCATCATGAACGAGAACAGCAAGCTGCACGTCAAGCGCACCAGCAAGCCCCAGGGCCCAGACGACTTCGCCGATCTCCTGATCTCGCAGGAAGAGACGCGGGAGCGCCTTCACCAAGCCGCGCGCGGTGAAATGCAGGAGCAGCCAGAAGACCCACGCGCCTCGCGACAGGAGCGCGCAGAAGCTGAGCGAGCACGCCAACAGGAACTCGCAGCCTGGCGCAGGCGGCGCGAAGTCTCACCGCCAGAGCTGACCGTAGCCGAGATGCTCCGAGCCGAGAAGAGCATGGTGGCCCAAGACGCCGAGTGGAAGAAGCGCCAGGAAACTGATGAGGCGGCGAGGAAACCGGACGGAGCTCCCGACGAGGACCTGGAGGAGACTCCCGAGGAGACGATCAAGCGACCTCTACGCGCTCGGAGGAGGAAGACGGTCGAAGAAGGGCGTGTGCCGCAGTCTATCGCCAGCGATTGGTACACTGTGTTCAGCTGAATGCCTCTCCTCCGCCGGACCAAGATGGAGAACAATCTACTGCGGGTACAAGAAGACCAGCAGATACAACTGAGTCAAGGAAACGTTCTAACCATGACCAGGTACAGACCACGCAGGAAGGGACAGCGGGGACTGCTGGGCCGGACGGCGATATCTCTCCCTGGCTTCCAACATCGAGACGCCTTGTGAAGCGGAAGCGGACGCGTGATCAGAGTCCCACACCAGAACGGCGAGAAGATCTTGCCGACGAGGTGGCAGAACACTTGTGGTACGAGGCAAGAACACGCCAAATCAACCAGCGGTGGCAGCTGGCGAAAGGAAAGATCCTAGCTAGAGTGAAGAAACACAAGGAGAATCGTCAAATCGCCGCCGCACCCGCCGTTGACCGCCATAGGCGGGCAGACCAGATCCGAAACTTCAAGCATGAGTCGAGCTCTCTCAACCACGTCGTGAACGCTGTGGACGCCAGTGCTTCCACTAATTCGCCTGACGACTCGCCTACCACCGCATCGACCACCACAACCGCCATCGCTATAAATACTCAAGCTGAAATTGAATATACGTCCTCTGTAGGACGCCTCGACAGTCCAGCGTCACCTACACTTGGCAACGGTCACGCTGAAGGATCAGGCAGCACCTCGGACGTAAATATAGACCATAAGACTGCTGCTACGGCCGTCCGGTACGATGCTTCTGGTCCGGTTGATGATCAGAAAAATCCATCAAGGCCGGGCTTGGTTGTTCTCCACCTCCCACCAGCGGCATTCGCTAAGTTCAGGGATAGCACCATGCCGGCTACCAAGCCCTCGAAGCAAGCAGCGCGTGGTTCCGCTGACGACGAGGCAACTGACGGCGGCGATGAAGCAAATGCAGAATTTGCCGAGGACCGCAATGAAGGTCAGGTCCAGGCAACAGGGAAGCGGACAGCAATCCCATACTGCGGTGAGGAGAAAACTTGGCTGGTAGACTGGTTCGACAACCAGTATCTACCCAGGGACTCTCGCCACCAAGGCACTACGCTGTGGGAGAACCTGGCCGCTGCCTTCAACACTCGCTTTGAAGGCAAGCTAGTAAAGGAGAGCGATATAGCTCGTCCGCGCCGAACTGTGGGTTCAGTATCCACGGAGTGCACGCGCACCCGGACCGGCCGACCCAACCTGATACGTCAAGCAAAGTGGGCGACTGAGGCCAAAGCAACTGACGCAGACTTCCCGGCGCCTCAAGAGACTCCACAGGGTAGGCCCAAGAAGGGTGCCAAGGGCGCCCTGGGCAGAGCTCAAGCTCCATCGTCGCAGCTGGGCACCACAGTCACTGAAACCAGAACACAACAAGACGACATCTCTGAGGCCCCCAAGCGAGGAACCAAGCGGAAGTCTACGGCAGAGGAGGGTCGACCCGCGAAGCGCACCAAGGCTGTCAACAGAGATGTGGCTCTCCAAGAAGAAATTTCAGCCCCAGAACAGCAGCCTGGAGAGAGCTCAAGCGGAGATGATGCACCTGCATCAAACCGCCCAGCGAGACCAGGCCACATGAAGATTAAGTTTCGGCCGCTTACGCGCTCGACCCCAGAGACGTCGACAGCTTCGAATGCTCCCACGACGCGAAGTGGAATCAGAATCAAGATCCCCGGGTGGGCTTTGAAGGCGGCAGCTCCAGCTGCGGCTGGGACCGGTACGGACAGGCCGACTGTGGCGGGTAAAGGATTGACGGCAGTAGGTTATAGCCCGAACGGATACAGAATGCCGGTAACGGAGGGGTCTACGGCAGACAGAGAGGTGACGCCGGGAACGAGCGCGGCGGAGGAGCCATCTACTCGAAAGAGAAAGAGAGATGAGGAAGAGGAGGAAGAGGACGTGGAGGATGAGGCCGGTGAAAAGGACGAGAGCGCGCCGACACCGAAGAAGAAGAGGGCGACACGAAGAGAGAAGAATTGATGAAGGAGGAATAGGTATCAGGCAAGGTGGAAAAGAAAGGTTCGGAATGAGAGAGCATAGGATCGTGTCGTGAGGTCCCTGGGATTCCTGTTTGTCATAGAGTTGCATATCATATGTCGAGTTCTGTAGTTTTGGTCTGTATTGACTTCGAGGTTCCTGTCGTAGTCATGTCGCAGGAGCACAGCGCGAGGTACTCTCTCGGGCGTTGGCTGGGTGCGTTGGCGTTTTCATCAGTTCTTCCAGATTTTGGCAGACTTTGATACTTTGGCAAGACTCCTTTGTGTAGCTCCTCTTGCTTTATGGAAACATTGCTGATAGCTCTTCCAAAATGATTCCCAATACACGTTCTTGTATAACCAATTCTGAATAACATGAATGGCCTCTACGAAGTGATGTCGTCCAGCATGATTTAGAAAGGGCTTCCATAACGTCAACGAAGGCGTTAAGAGCGATGACTCTACGCTGATAGACATCATAGTTATTTAAAGAATCGGGCCTTACAAATCTTTTGTTTCAACGAATTTAAATAGGTGGTGGTATATGGAGTGTGGTAGGAAGTCGCCGGGATCGATGGAGGTTGCCGCCCTCGAATTCGTCGGAAGAGCCGTGTCTTCGCCCGCCAATCACCGCGCGGGAATCATCCGCGAAACAAACCAGGACATGAATTGATGCATGCAAAACTGAATGTACGCCTTTGTGACTTTAGTATTCACTATGAGCTCCACGTAGCCTTGTTGTATACAGAGTTCATAGACATCATTACCCAACGAAGATCCTAACGTAATTCCCCAACCTCGACGATCCCCAATATACCGCAACTCCCAAAGAACTTCTTTTCTGTGAACAACCCTACGCCAGCCCCTCCATCCCCCTCCCCTCCCACAGCCCCCTCACGAACCTCACCGTCTCCTCAAAAACCTCCCCCCTCGCCCTCCGTTCCTCCTCCCCCAGCCAGCTCTCCGGCATCTGCGTCCACCCATGCTTCAACCCGCCGTACCTCCTCACCCTCAAGTCCCCCCCTCTCCCAGCATCGACCACCTTCCGCACCCAGACCTCACTCTGCTCAGCCAGCGTATCCAACTCCGGCAGCACGAGCAGCATCCTCGCCTGCTCATGCAACCCTCCACCCGTGATCTCAGCCAGGCCAGGCGACGCCCTCGGCTCGGCGGCGCGGCTCCGCGGGAGGTACGTTGGCTGCAGCTGGTCATTCACATCTGTCCAGAAGTTGCCGGAGACGGGCAGGTTGGGGGGCCGGGTGCGTTCGGAGGGGAGCAGGCGCGCGTCCAGGGAGGGGTAGAAGAGCAGCAGCGGGATGGGAGAAGAGTAGTCTGAGGGGAAGCGCGAGGGCCAGGGGGAGCCGGTTTGAGGGGGAGTGATGGAGAGGGCGGTGTTGAGGGCGAGGTTGCCGCCGCTGCTGAAGCCGGAGACGGCGAGGCGGGTGGTGTCGAGGTTGACGGAGAGGGTGGAGGGGATGGAGGAGGAGGGTTTTTGGTTGGCTTTCGCAGCATCTTTGAGGTTCTGCAGGATCTTGGAGGAGAGAGCGGTGCGGAGTTCGGTGTAGGCGGGTTTGGAGCTGTCGAGCACGGCGTCGAGGACGTCCTCGGCATCTTCGATCGCGGCGGGGAATTGGTCGATGGGACCCATCCGGTAGTCGACCGTCAGTACGACACAGTTCAGATTCCTTGCCATCTTTGCGCAGAAGGGCGCTTGCTCCATGCAGGAGCCTAGGAAGAAGCCGCCGCCATGGAAGTCGATGATTACTGGTAAGCTCTTGGCTTGCTCCGGTGTGAGGGTAGTCGGCACGAAGACGTAGACGGGTATAGTGTAGCTGCCACGGCTTGACAGCTTGAGAACGAATGGCTGCGGCCCTTCAGGGACCGTGAATCGTAATATCTGATCAGGCACTGCGCGCGGCGCGCGTACTAGAGCCGTCCGCCAAAGGACACCGAAAGGTTGGGAGAGAATACGCTGGAATGACATTGTGAGGATGAAATATTGGCTACGGTCGTAGATACAGAGAGTTCGTGAATGGGAGAACTTCAAACGACATTGGAAATGTGTATGCACTGCCTCCCTAACAGATATATCGGCGGCGAACCTGGGATGGCTGTTGGGGGCCGGGGATTCGTCATCGTGCTGCGGCTCAGGATCTGGTTTCGGCCCGTCTCCGGGATGTTGTTCCGATCCCCACACAGCTTCTTTGCACATGGGAGATCCGCTCAACAACAGAGGAACGCCTATGCAACCGCAATTTGGGATGTTCTCGTCAAGCCATGTTCAACAGGAGCCATTGCATTATGTGTAGGTGCTTTGGAAAATAGTAAAGAAATGAGATGTATTGCTTTTCGCCAAGATTGTTCTTATATCTTGTTATCAAAGTCGTATCCCGAGAAGTCGCCCTGTTCATTCTCAAATGGAAAGAACAATTCGTGTAGTAGGCAATTCTAGACGCTCTCACATCAAGCACATCCCTTCACAGTGTTCAAAGCGACTCACAAACCTTCCCATATATCTGCCCATTCCCATCATCCGCCCCTCTGTAGAAGTTCGCTTTGGAGCTCTTGGATGCTTGTAGTGGCGACTCGGGTCGTATCGTAGACTCGGAGGGATCCCAGAGTGTTATATAGGTTGAAGAGAGAGGGTGAGATAGACCTTAAGGCTGTCGTGGTGGAGCAACAGAACATTGTGCAGAACTGTGTTATGTGAATATCGGAGATGTGTTGGGCATAGGGGGCAGTGGACGAAGTGACAAGTGGTAGTAATCCATTCTCCTCCATTTTCTCTCAACCTATCGCCTTCTCAACCGCCACAAGCTGCCGTCTCGCCATCCTCCACAGCTCCGCCACCATCTCCACACAGTCGTCAGGCACGCTATCCCTCAGCGCACTCCTCATCAGCTCCCGTGGACACAGCTTGTACAACTCAGCCTCCATTATCTGCCTTTCCCACTGACACGGCGGGAGCTCCTCAGCAGCCCCTTTGAGTTTCCGCAGCAGCTCGCTCATCTCGTCCTGGAGCATGCCGACCTGCTGTAGGAGAAAACGCTCTTGTTGATTTGTCGGGATGGCCTTGAGTAGTTGCGTGAAAACTTCCTCGGTGGCTTGACACGACGGCACGTTGAAAGCTGCTTCGAGCTGTTTGTCGGAGAGGTCGTTGTCTAGCTGATCTTGAGAGGTTTGGAGGTGTACGCGCTCGAAGAGGCCGGCTAAAACGTCCTCCTGCAAAGCCTTCGTAGGAGTGTAGGTCTGGGTAGCAGTCGGGTCGAGTTGAAGACGCTCGAGTTGGTTGATTGTTTCTGCTTCATCGTTGCTAGAAGGGTTCCTTGTAAAAGCACTTTGTGCACTAGGGTCTTGTTGGGCCGTGATAGTGGATCTCAGCGCCGATTCTTCGTAGTAGTATGGCTCCATGGCGATGGCGTACAACAGAGAATCTTGCTTCGAACGGTGAAATTATCTGTGGTGAAGACTTGTTCGTATTGCCACCAATGAAGGGATCTGGATTGTCGGATGATGCTGAGAGGTGGAGAGTTGAGAAACTAGAAAGACAGTAGTTGTATTGGATGTGTTTGTATTGAGGTAGACATGGTAAAGTAGAACAAGCAGAGACAACATTGTATAAGACTGTGTTGTGTGGACTCTTGGAGGATTGTACGTGTCAAGAGCAGTGAATGTCATGACAGAAGTGAATACAAAAGAAGCTATACATATCATCAGCTCATTACCTGATGCTGAGAAACATGTTGAACTTTGAGGTATAGCGGAATGAATGTTGTATTGATCAGAGCATGACGGGGCAAGCTTTACCTAAATACATAGCAGCGTTGCAGCCCCTGCTTGCCTTCTTGCAGCCCCTGAATGCCTCACAACAAACAAGACCAGGTTTCAACAATGCGTATCATGTGCTTCGCCTCCCCCTTCCATCATCGCTTTCATCAGTCCCATTCAACCTGTCCAAGACGACCATCCTCTGCCGCTACAGACTCCAGTAATCAGCGACTTGCGTATCCAGGGCGGAGCGAGTGAGTGGTGCGGTTGTGGTAGCATACTCAGCGTACGGCGTAAAGTAGACTGTTCCAGCAACGCTCTTGAAAGCGTTGAAAGCCATATCTAGGCCATGTTGAGTGGGCGATGCGAATGCGTCCTGAAGAGTGGCGCGGACAAACAATCCAATGGCACCTAAAGCGGTGCAGAGGCCGCATCTGACATTCGTAAGGTCCACAAGCAAGGCGGAGATGAGGGTGATAAGAGCCATGACAAGACAAGCAGCCGTCCAGAATCTCTGACGGAGACTTACCACGGATGCGGAAGGAGACGGTGGCGACTGCGGCTGCATGGTCCTCGTGCTGGAGATTGGCGTTAACAAAGGCTCGGATCATCGCCGCCATGCGTTGTCGAATCGGGAAGCGGTTCTCCGGTGGTTTCTGCAGGTGGCTGGATAGTTCGGGGAGCCAGTTGCTCGTCGATGTCCATCCCGTCATTGACGGCTGTGGGAGTGGCGATGATGGTGGGATCGACGATCGGAGCCCCGACGATAGATGAGCTCGTGGCGAGACCCACCAGTGGTAGGAGCACCATGACCAACGGATGTAGCAGCTGCGGCACCAACTGGAGCCTGGATACATGGGGACATGGCGAGGACAGTGTAGTGTCCTACGGTATCCATGGTAGAACCTTGAAGCGGTTGCGGTTGGGGGGAAGCGCTGGGTTCGGCTGCTTCGTTGGCGACTGGTGATGAGAGGAGGGGGGATGGCAGGGTGCGCAAGCTGCTCCTGTGTCGGGTTTGGCGGGTCCGTGTTGCCGTCCCAGTTGGAATTTTTGTACCATCTCTTGGTCCACCATGGCCAGTAAGTGACTGGTTTGTTGATCTGCGTCACATGTACGAGCTTGCTGAGATTGTACCTATGCCTAAGAGTCTCGTGCGCATGTGCCTTGGGGGTGGGCCGGATCCTTACCTCAACGCATACCATGTTATAACCCTTAGTTGCTTGTCAATCCGATCGTTATGACCCACGAATCCAAGTTCTTCTAGCAAGTCGGTGATCTCGCCTTGCTTGATGTTTCGGACAATCTTGTTCCGCGGCCCTTCTTCTGCTCTCTCAACTCAGCAGCAGCCCTTCGGTCGCCGGATCCGGCTGCTGCTCCGCTCCAGCCGCCGGGCGGGCCCCTCGGCAGCGGCGGAGCGCTGGGGGATCGCGCCATTAGCATGCAGAACGCGCATGGCTGGGCTGACAATAGGAGTGGGGCGGGTGTGGGTGCGGCGTAGTGCAGCGGCGTCCTGAAGAACGGCTGCTGGAGTGCAGCGGCGGTTGGGACTGGCCGGGCTGACGGGAACGGGACGCTTGAGGCGTAGTTGGCTCGTATGGCGTCGAAGATGCTGATTCCCGTAGTCGCACATATTGGGCGACCTCGCCTGCAGCAATCCCTCCACATCATTCTCCGCCGTCGTATCCAGGGTAGTGTCGTCAGCATTGGACAGGTTGATGGGCCAAGCGGCGGCCGTCGGAGGGGGCCTGGCCCATGTCTGCATAGTCTGTCAGTCAGTCCCACAGTTCGTCCACACGGTGTGGAAAAATCGAGCAGCAAAACTCACCTGGTCGCCTCCGCAGGCGCTTGGGACCGCCCGAACATGTGCTCCAGGAACGCAGAGTTCCAGCGCCAGAGCCACTCAACGAATGACTGTGCCATGGTGAGCGACCGGTCTCGGATCTCCCGGTGAGTGCAAGTCCGACAACATGCTCTCGGTCCCCTCCCTCCCGCAGACAACACACGACTCGTTAGAACGAAGCGCCACCCCTCAGCTCCGCTCCTTCAGCGTCCAGCCCTCAGAGCTTCCAGGGTTCGAGCTCGTCTGGCTGCTCCTGAAACAGCCAGCCCCAACCCCCTTCCCAATCATGGCCGGGGAGTCGCAGTGCTGTTGCTGCGTTTGAGTATATAAATGAGGATGGAGTTGAGTATTAAAATTGTTGTAATTGTGTGTATATATATAGAGACACGAGTAATGGTAGTATATATATTGAGGATGAGACGAGAAGTTGTTAGGAGAGAGCGATCGAGAAGCGGGACTTGATGAGTCTCTTATACTGGAATCTGAGAGCAAGTCCTAGGCCTCACATGACAGAATTGGAGAGAGGAGCGGTGAACGAATCGTCGATGCCGTAATGAGCTGTCTCACGCTCCCTTGAAACCGCTACTATTCGTATGCAATAACCGGGACACCCGTACCCGTCCGATTCCAATAAACCGGACATCAACCTTTCCTTGACGTATCGGAACGGGTTTCTCCACCGCTCAATCATCGCACATGTAATACTTCTTGATGGGCAACGTGGACTCTTCATGGTGAATGAGAAACTCCCACGGGTGAAGTGATGGTTGGACGTGGTTTCAGAACTTTCAGCCCACAACATCCGCTTTACGGGTCGTGTACTCCGAAACAATGCATATCAGGTCCTCATCGTCATATCCTACGCCGGTTGTACGCCCAATACGCCTTCCACGGTAACCGCCAGTCCGTGGTCCTCAGCTGAGGAGCAAACACATCGAAATCCAGTTTCTGCAGCTTGTCCAGCCACATGCTGGTAGCCACCGCCGGCATCATGACCCCTAACGCCCTCTCAATCTCGTCCTTCTGCGTCTGTGCTCCCGCACTCAGCTGCTGCGGGCTGTACTGATGCTCCGCGTCATCTTGATGCTCAAACTCATGCCCCACATCTGCACCGCTCTGGATGTTCTTGAGCATCTCCCGCGCGGTAATGAGGTGGTCGTTTGCTCGTGTCGCTACGGTGAAGACTGCATCTCGGAGGCCGTGGGCTGCCGCGCCAGCGCGAAGGACTTCCTCTTCCTTCACTCCTGCTTCAGCCATGACGTCCAACGGGAGGATGACTGCGCCTTGCCGGCTGCCTCCTGACAACGTGCCTCCCATGCCGGCTTGGTTTGAATGGTGGTTTTGTGGTGGCGGGAAAGCGATCAGCGGCAAACCACGCAGCACGGCAGCTATCCCCTGCGCTTTACCGATGTGAGACGCTAGGTGGTCTGCTGTGATGGATGCCACTGGCAAGGCCTGGAGCGTCAGGTACAGGAGAGTGGAGTACGTGTTCTCTGCATAATTCTCCAACGCGGTGAGGTTCGGGTATGGCGGGTTGCTCAGGTACTGCTCCCGCGTGCTGATCACCCGGGTGAACCAGCTCTTGCTCAATCTCGACTTCCCATCTGTCCGTCTGCTCAGGCTCTCTGCAGCTTGGGCTATCATGATCGCCACGGGTTCCTTAGGTGGTCTTCCGGCAAGAGCTTTTGAAACCGTGTCTCGCCAAAACTGCATACGCATGGCTCCGACAGCAGGATTGCTCGTGACATCGGCGATCCGGGCGACGTCGATGTTGAAGGCGCGGATGGCGACGTAGGCGTCGCGGGCGGAGGGCGGGATGAACGTTTGTAGAGTAAATGAAGGGGAGTCATACCGCCTGGGAGCATGTCAGCAAACGGCAGAGGCTCCACCATCGCCAATGGCGATACCTTAGTAGATTCAAGCAGTAAGCCCTGGCAGACTGGATCTCCACCTCGGAAGCGCCACCTGATGCTGGACTGCTGTAGCTTGACGATGCATAGCTCCGTCTTGCAGAAATAAGAGGGCGACCTGCTCGTCGGCAGGAGATACGTAGGTTCATCGAGCTGGACGAGCAAGACATGCACAATTCAGAGCCATGTCCAAACTATGCAAGCAGAGTTTCAATGCGACATGACGATGCTGTTGTGGGTTGAGAATGTCCTCAGAAAACGAGGCCGAATTGCAAGACCACATGATGACGTTCACTGGCGCGCCTCGGCCAAAGTGAATCGCGTGGGAGCGCGTCTTCCGCATTTGCCTCGCATCGCTCTTGTGCCAACAACGCATATCTGCATAGCACAACTATGAGCGCTGATGTCGAAGAGAGACCGACCAAGAAACGTCGATTTTTCGCCGAAGACTCGCCCATTGCGGATCGTACACTGAACCATGAGCCGTCCTTGCCGGACGAGATAAATGCGCTTCCTGAAACTTTACCGGATGCAAGAGTAGCAGGTGATACTGGGGAAAGTCCTGCGGATACAGAGACAAATGGACCAAGCAGTACCGCACTGGAAGGCTTCGATGTTGACCTCTTTGCAAGCATCGTCGGAGAGCAAGTCCATCAATCTACCATTCAGCAGCTGCAAGAGCTGAGCGGCAACGATATCCAGCGCGGTCAGTACTACAGTTCGTGGCGTGTTTATCTTGTCACTGACATAGTGCGTTCGCCCAGCTATCAATCTCTACCTTGACGGCTCTTGGAAGACTGCTCCGTCAACTTCTACTGCAGGCAAGAATGCGCCCTCAAGGATCAACTTTCCAAAGTCGACTCAGCATGCGCCTGAGACTCGAGATTCTCGTCAAACAGGTCCCCAAAATGCCTCACCTCTTGGGCCTCCCCCTCGACGGAAGTCTTCGAACATGCCGAACAAACGTTACATCGGGGCCTTTGGTGTGACTGGATGGGCTACCCGGAGCGGAACAGGCTTAATTCAATATGGCGAAAAGGTGGGTATTGAGCGGACTAAACCTGTACCGCAGGCCTCGAAACTCGGCAAAGCTGCTAAACCCAGGGTTGTCATGAACAAGAAGCAGGATGTCGTGGTGAGGTTCACAAACTCTCGAGGGGAAGAGGTGGGCAGGCTCGAGAATGAATGCGCTGCTTGGATATCCACGTTGATAGACCAGAGGATCTGCATGTTTGAGGGCTCCTGCGTGTTTGTCCCTGATCGAATAAGGACGAACGACACTGTTTATCTGCAGCTCCGATGCTATCTTCTCAAAGTTGCGTTCGAAGCAGGCAACTTCATCAAACCGCTGGAGGACAACCGTCAGACTGGCAGGTTTGAGGCCAAGGAGACACAAGATGAGCGGGCTTTGCGGCTTCGGCAGGTCGCACTCGTCAAGCTCTTTGATGAGGTTGGTCTTCATCCTACGCGGGTCAACGAAACTACAGAGAAACACAAACGGCAAGGCCTGCTACAAGCAGCAGAAGTAGCCGAACAGTACGAGCAACAAGGGACGCAGACTCCGAAAGGAACGAAGTCCCAAGATGCAGACAGCTCCGAAGAAGCCGAAGAAGGGCAAGAGCTCGAGCAAGACCAGCTGGACAGTCTTTACAAGAAAGCGCAGTCATTCGATTTCAACACGCCAGAAGCCGAACCCGCTAGCACTTTCATCATGGATCTCCGCAAGTACCAGAAGCAGGCCCTATACTGGATGATGAGGAAGGAGAAGGATGAAAAGTCCGATCACAAGGAGCAATTAATGCACCCGTTATGGGAGGAGTACTCGTGGCCGACGAAAGACGTCGATGACAAGGAGCTGCCCGATATCTCCGACCAGCCGAGCTTCTACGTGAACCCGTACTCTGGGGAGCTGTCTTTGGACTTCCCTGTGCAAGAGCAGAACTGCTTGGGTGGCATCCTAGCTGACGGTAAGATCCTTCCCAGTTGCCCCAACATTACACTGACTTTGACAGAAATGGGTCTCGGAAAGACCATCGAGATGCTGAGTCTGATTCACTCACACAAGTCGGACGACGTGTTGCCTTCGAAGAATCATGGTCTTACAGTCAACAACTTACCACGACTTCCCAAGAACTCCTCTTCCGTTGAACGGGCTCCACGCACAACATTGGTGGTCGCACCCATGTCACTACTTGCACAATGGCAGAGCGAAGCGGAGAAAGCGTCCAAGTCTGGGTCTCTCAAGATCATGGTCTACTACGGTAGCGAGAAGACTGCGAACCTACAGACGCTGTGCTGCGAAGCCAATGCCGCCAACGCTCCAGACGTGCTCATCACCAGTTATGGCGTCGTCTTATCAGAGTTCAATCAAGTGGCTTCCAACAGCGGTAACCGCGGCTCACACGGTGGGCTGTTCTCTGTCGAGTATTTCCGAGTCATTCTTGATGAAGCGCACTACATTAAGAATAGGCAGTCCAAAACAGCCAAGGCTTGCTACGAGCTCAGTGCCCTACACCGATGGGTACTTACTGGGACGCCGATTGTCAACCGACTGGAGGACCTGTTCAGCTTGGTCCATTTCCTCAGGGTCGAACCGTGGAGCAATTTCTCCTTCTGGAAGACGTTTATCACTGTCCCCTTCGAGTCAAAGGACTTCATTCGAGCCCTTGACGTCGTACAAACAGTACTGGAACCACTCGTCCTCCGCCGAACAAAAGACATGAAAACCCCCGACGGCTCCGCCCTCGTCCCTCTTCCCCCTCGAACCATTGACATCGCCCACGTCGAGCTCTCCAAAGAAGAGCGCGCCGTCTACGACCACATCTTCAACCGTGCGAAACGCACCTTCGCCGCCAACATGGAAGCCGGCACGCTCATGAAATCCTACACGACCATCTTCGCGCAGATCCTGCGCCTGCGCCAGTCCTGCTGCCACCCCGTCCTAGTTCGCAAAAAAAACATTGTCGCTGATGAGGAAGACGCCGCCGCAGCCGCAGACATCGCGAACGGCCTGGCCGACGACATGGACCTGCAGGCTCTGATCGAGCGCTTCACTGCGGAACAAAGCGACGACGACGCCGACAGCAGCAGCAATTTTCCGACACATGTTCTGAAACAAATCCAGGACGAAGCCACCAACGAATGCCCCATCTGCGCCGAAGAGCCGATGAACGAGCAGGCTGTCACCGGGTGCTGGCACAGCGCGTGCAAGCAGTGCCTGCTGGACTACATCCAGCACCAGCGCGACAAGAACGAGCTCCCGCGATGCTTCAATTGCCGGGCGCCCGTCAACGCCCGGGACGTCTTCGAAGTCGTACGGCACGATCCTCCGGCTTCGCCTTCGCCTTCACCCCCCCCTTCGTCCCCCTCCTCGTCAGACGGCCTCTATACCTCTTCCCCCGCCAAGGAAACAAAAGAAGCCCCGTCGACGCCACCGCATATAACCCTCCGCCGCGTCGGCGCCGACGGCAGCGCCAAGATCCGCGCCCTGCTCTCGCACCTCCAGCGCCAGCGCCGCGAAGACGCCAATGTGAAGTCCGTCGTCTTCTCCCAATTCACCTCCTTCCTCGACCTCATCGCCTCCGCCCTGACCCGCGCCCACATCCCCCACCTCCGCCTCGACGGCTCCCTGCCGCAGAAAGCGCGCGCCGCCGTGCTCGCCGATTTCGCTTCCTCCCGCAAAAAGGGGTTAGTTTTGTTGCTGAGTCTGCGGGCGGGCGGGGTGGGGCTGAACTTGACGTGTGCGCGGCGCGTGTACATGATGGATCCGTGGTGGAGCTGGGCGGTGGAGGCGCAGGCTGTTGATCGCGTGCATCGGATGGGGCAGACGGGGGCGGTCGGGGTGGTGAGGTTTGTGGTTGGGGGGAGTATTGAGGAGAAGATGTTGGGGGTGCAGGAGAGGAAGAAATTTATGTGAGTGTCTTTTTTCCTTCTCTTTTTTTGTTTCCCCCACCTTCTGAGTCGGGGTGGCCGGGCTTCCGGGTTTGTGGTTGAAGGGCTTTTGCTGACTGTTGGGGGTGTAGTGCGAGTTCGCTGGGCATGATGAGCGATGAGGAGAAGAAGCTGCAGAGGATTGAGGATATCAAGGAATTGCTTAGCTGAGTGTCTTCTCAAAAAGTATGGAGTTTGGAGATTCGTGGCTTTGTTGGCTGGAGTGATATCCAATATCACATAGTTTGTTGTACAGATATACCATTGCTCTCGGAGCAATGGACGAGAGTTCTAGAGAGTTTCGTAGCTGTCTTGATTAGAGACGTTTTACTAATTCACGCAGTGGTTTGTATGGACATGGCTATTATAAAATCCGTCCGAGGATGTGGGATCGGCAGCCTTGTTTACGAATGGCCTCTTGTAAATCCTACCTACTCCATATGGCCTCTGCCAACCTGTACATCCTGCGCCCTGTGTTATGCTCTGAAGGTGACTGCAGTCATCCTGGTGCTCTCGTTCGAAATCACAATAGTTCCTGTACGGGTCCGTGTCGCAGGCTGACATCTCAAGCTATGCACAAAAATACTGGACAATGAGGCTGTAAGTGTCTTCTCACTCCACAGCGCTACAATCTGTGTATGGGTCTTCCTCAATCACGCTTGGCGGCCGGAGAAGGCTCTATCTCGACAGTGATTATTGTGAATCTTTGAAGCCGAACTGATAATCGATAACCCTAAGAAATGGTGGATGAAGGCCAGAAAAACACAATAATACAATGTCGTTGTCCCTAACACGGACGTAGTCCTTCACTCTCTTTGTTACAAATACATCCTCTTCCCAAGCATGAGATATTCTGACTCAGTCCTCCTCCCTGCATTTTCCACACCTACTATTTACCAACTTCTCTGCCTCGTCTAAACCGGTGAGTAGTCCCAGAAGACCAACAAGCACAGGGGAATCACTACATCAGGCATGTCCCTCCAGGTTCCAGATGGCGAGATGTATGGTGGCAGGCATCATAAAGCGAAGCAGAAGATGGCCAATCAGGACGAGGTCGTAGACCCAATGTCCTCCCCAGGGGGTGATGGTCAGAGCGACGACGGGGCGCGTGTCCACTTCGAAGAAGATGAAGAGAACAACGATGAGCAAGACGAGCAGCATCATACAGGAAGTGCCTCGCCCCTAGTTACCCCAGCTCGGCGCCCTACTATACCGACTCTTTCCACGCACTCAACGCCTCTCAGCCCCCACTCAATACGCACCGGGCCATTGAGACCAAAAAAGCAAAGTCTCACCATACCAGTGCCGGCACCATCAAGCACCCGCTCCCGCCTCTCAACGCCAGGCAGCACCACGTCCTGTGGACCGACTTCCCAGCCTCAGATCATCCGACATCACGATCCTGAAGCAGATTACGCATTGGACGAGTTGGAAGACCGGCTGGAGACCGAGCTCGACGAAATCGAGGCCGAGTTTCAGAGACAACGCGAAACCCTCAAGCGTAGAGTCCGCCAATTCGCGGCGTCCATGAAGCGGTTGACGCTACCTGAGCGCAGCAAGACTGCTGCTGATGCTTCAAGCGTTGATGTTGAACGCATGCCAGACCCATGTGCGGACGATGAGGACGTAAAACGGGATGAAGCCAAGCCTGAACCGGTTGTGGCTGCGACTGTCCTAGCGGCGCGCAAGGTGGCCGTGATTGACAGGTTTCAGGCGCCGCCGAATACCGGCTGGTACTGGCTGTTAGTGCGTGCAGAGGAAGCGAAGATGCCGAAAGACGTTATCCAGCAGTGTCTCGAGCTCTATTGCCTGGAGGAGCGCATCAAGGCGAAAGCGCATGAGCTTCTGACCGCCGATGGCAACGAGTGCAATTCCAAAAACTGCCAGATATGCGAGCATTCGGATGAAGAGGAGAGCAGTCCAACCGATCCAGACACTGAAGGTGAGAATCAGAACCGGCCTAATGATGGCAGTGAAGGCGGATCAAGTGCTGAAGAAGAGAACAACAGAGACAGTGACGAAGAGCATGGACACAACAGCGTGAACGAGCATTGGGAGCTCCACAAGGAGCTCTACAGGCAGCCCACGCCACCGCCGCTATATCAACGCCGTCTATGTAGGAAAGGTACATCGATGTCAGTGGCGTCGTCTGGCCGCGACTTGCGTGAGGGAAATGAGGTGCAGGAAACCCCAGGCTCCAAAGACAGGGATTCGTTATCGGAGTCAGTTGAATCCGAGGAGGAGTAGACCTTCAATGTTCTCGCAAAAGTCTGATGAGGAACGTAGTCTGCTATTTTCCCAGGACTCTACAAAAACTATTAGATTTTTGGTCGTTTGCAGCGTCCATGAGCAATTTTGAAGGGTTATCGGGAGTCCAAGGTGTCGTCCTGAAGTTGCAGTAGCCAGCGGATTACACAGCACTACAGACTTGAGCCCCTTTTACTAGTTAGTTATGCTTGGAATACGGAAAAAAAAGTGTATGCTGTTAATCTTCCTGAGTCTTGATGGTTGCAATTAAGAACTGCCCCACGAACATAAGGGTTGGAAACAGGTGAAGTGTTATTGATGAACACAGTTAAGACAAACATACTAAGAATGATCAGGGTTGTTCGATCCCAGCCAACTGCCTCATATGATTGTTTTGGTAAATAGTAAGCCAATACTTGCTTGTGCTGGCTACAATCACTGTCGGTAAGTTTATGTCCGGTTAGCGGTCACTTCATCAGAGTGTAAGACCGTGCAGGTATGGAGGGAAGGAACAAGTGGTTGAGATGAACATTGGAAGATTGATGTCCTGGCTACTACGGCCACTTTACGATAAGGTAGGTGCAAATTCTGTACCTGCCCTTTAGAGCAACCACGATTCGAGCCGGAAGAACCGGAGCCGCTACGCCGCGTAAGATTATTTAGCACGCAACTTACGCTTTGACAACACTCATATCCATGGATAGACAATAACCGGGTTAGTTGTAATCCCGCCGACTATAATGCCTCCTAACGCAAACCGCGCCCAGTTTATCAGGGAACATACCAAACAACGGGTGGATTCAATTCATTTGGAAGACATGGCGATCAAAGAGCTTGAACCAGGAAGAGTTTACGTGGGTAATCAGATGGACCTTGATATATTGGAGCAGTTAAGCGTGCTCCAGCAGAGTGCCGATGCTGCTCAGAGGAGCGCCGATCATGCGCATAGGAGAGTTGATGCCTCCGACAGGAGATCTGATGCCTCCGATAGGAGGGTTAATGAATTGGAAGAGAAAGACGGAGCTCCTGAAAGCCCGGCTCTGGCTGATTGAGTATGCTACTATACTCTACCGAATGGGTATCTTTGAAAACCTCCTCAAAGTCAGCAAGGAGCAATGGGACAAGGACGTGATAAGAGAACGAAACCACGAGGCCCATGGAGGTAACGTCGAGATGGACGTTATGATGGTTTGAGAAGAAGGCCGCTTCACGCATCTCCAGCGCCCGTTTATACGGTGGTGCCGTAGGCGGTTGTACCGGATCCAGGTTCACTCTGTCTTTTGGCAGATGATAGGTGGCATCAGAATCGTACGCCGAAAGATCTCCACAGGCCAGGAACGGCACGATCCACCAGATGCCCTGGCTCTATGCCTAGTAGTCAACATCCAGGAATTTTCCATCATTTGTATGGAATCAAGTTGAAAGAGTTCGTCGACGTGGCACACCATCAAGAGATGATCGAAACTCTCAACAAAAGGGCTAGCGCCTACCTCAACTGGGACCTGGACGACGAAACACAAGACTGGATCGGTGACATGGAGAATGATATCATTACGCTATTCTTCGGCACCGACGATTGGAACGTCGACATCTAGCCGCAATATCAGCCAACCGTTGCCTACCCAGTCGCCCGCACAGGCATGTTCCGACCTCACCGCGCGAGAAGCAGCTGTAGCTGTCCGCGAAGCGCGACTCACCGAACGAGAGCGGAGCGTGACAGCACGAGAGTATATCGTGACGGCACACGGGCACCTCGTGATGGTATGGGAGGATGGCATGCTCACTAGGGAGACATCCATCAGCTATAGAGAGCAAGCGGCAGCGGCAGCGGAAATGGCCAACCGGACCAAGCTGCGTCGGGCGGAGAACATCGTCAACGGGTAACAAGAAGACCAAGAGCTGCTGAGCACGGCTCGATTGTTGCTGAGGGCAGAGAAAGAGGAGTTCAAGAAGGAGAAGGAGGGAAGAAAGTTCCGGTGTGGGAGACCTGGGATGTATACTCCGCAAGCTGCACGTTACGTACGAGCAGGAAGTGGAAGCCACACGCAAGCGGAATTCGAGGAAGGGTTGAGCAATTGGATGTCCAACAAAAGCCGTATGGCAGCCAACGCGTGTGAAAGGTTTAGAGACTGCCATTGAACCGATATTGGTCTTTTTGATGTCAGTGGACTCCGTCGAAGTCTGCGGCGTGTTGCGGCCTGTAGAGAGCTTTTCGTGGTGTTGCGGACGGCCATACCAACCACCACCCGCATCAACGGCCGCCACTAGCTCGAACCATGCGTACGTTTGATCCAGGATGTCCCCCGTACACCAGTGTCTTTGCTCTCCTTCTCTGGTTGATTGCTAGTGTTTTGGAGAGTTGTAGTTTGTTTGGAGATCGCGGGGTTAGAAACGAGTATTGTAGTATTCACCTACTTTGATGGACAGACATCCGTACTCTAGCAAGTCGCAGAACAGCCTGGTTTTTAGCTGCCACACATACGGAAAGTTCACGTCGACGAATAATGAAGTGAGTTAACAAGCGGACAGGACGAAGGAAACGATGCCATTGTAAAATTAGAGAAACTTGTAGATACTTAGTCGGCCACGATTTGGGAATGAAATGGTCAGAGTTTATTGTTCGACTTGCTGTCTTGCTATTGAGTACAGAGGACATCCACAGCCTTGTTTACAAACCTGTCCGGGCACCTGCAGCGCCATAATGGGCACTCGAGCTTATACAAACATGAGGATACCGAGCCTCCAGTGGGCTGTGATCTCCCGTCATTCTTTCAGGATGCATTGAACAGTATCGTATACAAACAGCGAATGTTACGGAAATTACTCAGTTGTTGGTGTTGTCCTTTCCAATGGTTCACGGTTGCCCAATGACCTCACATCGCCCACAACCTCGGTATCTGCCCGGCTTCATCCAAAACATCCAGATACTATAACCATAGCACCAAAATTCGGTGATTTTCTCCCTGTAAACGTTCCACACACCACGTCTCTCCAGACCATCTCTCCATTCTCATCCACAATCGTCTTCTCACCATGTCAACCGACCCTCACCCTCACCCTCACCCCTCCACCCCCTCCCCCACTCCAACCACAAAACACCTCCTCCACCACACCGACGTAACCCTCACCCACCTAACCCGCATCCTCTCCACCCCCACTGGAACCGACACCACCCTCCTCACCCTCTCCTACACCCTCACCCTCCTGCACTCGCGTCTCTCCGCACACCTCACCTCCCACCTCTCCCGCCTCGCCGCCTCCATCGCCACCAAAGCCGCCCCCGCCCTACACCCCGGCGAAACCCTGATCGCCTCCCTCCCCGCCCCGCGCCACATCGTCCTCCTCTCGCGCCTCGCCGCCTCCAGCAAAGCCCTCCAAACCCTCATCTCCGACGTGCGCATCTTCGCCCGCCTGTGGGGCCTCCTGGGCATCTACGCCTGGGCGAAAGCGACATATGCTTCTCCACCCCAAGACGCGGTGCTGAGGGGGGTGCAGTGGGGCCAGGTGGCGGCGTGCGCGCTGTACCAGGGGCTGGAGAATGGGGCGTACCTGGCGCAGCACGGGGTGCTCGGGCCGGGGTGGGACGCGCGGAGGCAGGCGAGGTGGTGGGTGTGGAGTAGCCGGTTTTGGGCGGCGCATGTGGGGCTGGAGTTTGGAAGGTTGGGGAGGGTGTGGTATTTGAGGGGGAGGGAGAGGGGGGATGGGGGGAAGGGAGGGGAGAAGGCGGAGGGAGGGGGAGAGGGAGAGGTGGTGGAGGTGGGGGAGAAGGAGTGGAAGGTTAGGATGAGGGAGGAGGATGTGGTTTGGTGGCGGGAGTTTGTGGAGAATTGTGCTTGGGCGCCGTTGACGGTGCATTGGAGTCTGGAGGAGGGAGTGGTGAGTGAGAGCTGGGTTGGATTCTTGGGGAGTGTGGTCGGGGTGCTGAGGTTCAGGGAGTTGTGGAGGAGGACTGGGTAGAGAGGGTGGGTGGAGTGTGTCAGTTTACGCTGTTCACTGATGTCGTGCATTTAGATCCTTGTCATATTTTGTGGCATATGTCACAGAGGGGATGCGATGTGGGAGGCATCTTAATGGTCCAGCGAATAGAGCTGTACATGACAGGCTAAACACCCGTCTTGTCTTTGCAATCATCGTCTCTGCTATCGCGTCTATCGAGAGTTCAAGTGTCGCCACAAGCTGGTTTCCCAGCCGATGTGAGAGTGTAGATGCTGTACACAAGTACAACGGCAGTGAAGCTGTCCTTCGGTTTTTCCCTTGAGCCCGCATTCCCTAGTTTAGCTCAAACCTGAGTGATGATGTCCGGCGTGTGAGTCTCGACCGCCTCTTCCGTCAGGGCTACACCTCCGTCGACTTCCACCTCATCACCACTCGAGTCTCCGTTTTCCATGTGCTGCAAGTCTTCTCGATGGTCCAGATCATGTTGCCTCCTGTAGGAAGCCGGTGGACTCCATTGACTGTTTTCTCTGCTCCGTGGCTTGAACAGTCCCAGATCAAACTCCTCAGCGTCCTCATCGTGGTCTTCCAGGACCTCCTTATCGCGTCCGACAATCGTGATGTTTGACCCGTCCGATGATGCCCGTCTTTTCGATCTCAAGACGTCGTAGTACGCCTGCATCAGAGTACTCCGAAGTCCCGGCTTCCGTGATTGGATCTGATCGGGGCTGAACATTGCATCCGCTGCCGGATCACGCTCGACTTTATAGAACGACTTCGCCAGCGTAACGTGCTGGTTGATGGTTTCGAGGTCGGTATCGGTTGTGTGAACAGTTGTGTAGCTCCCGTTCGCTGTCGAAGGAAAGTCCATCGATCCGTCAGTATGGAAGGGACTCAGCGGTGGCGGCGAATGCATGCCAATATTGCGGACGATGCTGGCATCAGCTATCCTCAGGGTTGGTATCACTTTCGCTGTGAGAGGCTCGACTTCGTCTGCGAAAACAGCATCGAAAGACAAGTATGCTCGCTCCTTGAAGTATGGTCTGCATCGAGGACAAAACTTGGCTTTGCATCTCGGTACTCTTCGCGTTTTGCGTGGGAGCCTGATCCGGGAATTTGGTGAACCGCTATTCGACTCCTTGGAGACGCTCTTCTTGTGGCGTGGTGTGTTGGGAAATGACCATTTTGGGGTTGGAGCTGAAGTCTCAGTTGGTGATGAGGGTACGCGCTGATGGTTGTCGTTCTGCTGCAGGGCTATGACCATGTGCAGATTGGTCTTTTGTGCCACAAGACGGTTCAGCTGCGCTGGAGTGTATATCCCCTTTTCCGCCGCATCGATGACCGATCTGCTGAACCCCAGAGATTTCAAGCCAGCGCTTGAACAGTCAGGATTTGCGGGATTGGCAATGAACGGCAATTGTCGCGTGGGATTGTCTGGTTCGTTGTGCCCAAAGTCCTGTCGGCAAGTGTACAGGAAACCCATTGGTGGTATCTGCAGGCAGTTGTCACAACGACTTTCAGCCCCATGATAGCGGTCCATGACGATGTGTGTGCAGTTCGGCTTTCCTGGCGAACGACGCGCCGCAGCGGACTGTGGCTAACTCCATGGTTAGTTTGGGGGATAGACTTGAAGTGAACAAGGTAAATGAGAGCTGGATGGGTGAAAGTTGAGGTCAAATACTGCTAAGTCTCGGTAAAGTCCACATGAAAAAGAGGCAAGACAGGCAGTCGAGGTTGGGCAGGGATGACGAACCTGTGACGGACCCATTCTGATGGCACGGACGTAGCCCCCGTCTTACGGGCTGCTGTATTCTGTGATGCACTTGGAGACGAAGCTGAGGTGTTGTTTGTGATAGGCGTGATGCAACTGGCCGCAATCGGGGGATGCAGACATAGGAAGACGCGTAGAGCTGGCGTGGTTCGAGACGTGATGTGAAAGAATGACTGTATACATGGATTTAACGAATGACTTGACACATCTGTCTGTACATAGTAGAGGGAGTATGTTCGAATGTGTTGTGAGAATCACGTCGGCTGGCGGTGATGTGACTGATCTTGAAAAATGTGAGGAGAATCTCAGGAAGGTGAAGGAAGGACTCGAT
Source organism: Botryosphaeria agaves (assembly GCA_022813555.1). NCBI lineage: Eukaryota > Fungi > Ascomycota > Dothideomycetes > Botryosphaeriales > Botryosphaeriaceae > Botryosphaeria > Botryosphaeria agaves. The sequence continues at coordinate 655 of JAKLMF010000017.1, read as the reverse complement.
CGTCGAGTTCAGCATTGAGCAGGCGCAACACCAGCACTTGCTCTGCGTACTCAGTCGCCACGTATTTCACTCAGAACACTATGCACAATGGACATGCAGATTACAGTTCATTTTTTCTGCTGAGGCATGCCGAGTTAGGCTGCACGCTTTGCCTCGTGGCATGAAGCAAGGGAACATTCGTAGTTCACTTCACTCTCCCCAGAGAACACGCCATCGCCTATCCCCTCTGTATCCGTCCGAGTCAATGAGTTTGTGTAGAGCGTAGGGCGGCCGCGAGTATTAGCATTAGATATCAGTATCATTGGAAGGCTTCGTCAGGATCTTCGCCCTCCCGGCAAGGGAGCATTGTACTCATAACCGAGACCCTACACCTGGCAGGCGTCGCCGACTCTCCTGAGTGAACCGGAGAGCCTTCAGTTTATATGTGGACTTCATAAGTCGTGCCAAGCACGTGTCGGATAGAGGAGTTGAGGAGCTGTCGTCGACTAGTCAGCTGTGGTCGACTAGCTCACCACTGGCATCTCCTCCGCAAAAGCAACTCCAGTCCAAGCTAAACCTCGTTTGGAACCATCCGAGGATAAGAGTAAACACCCATCTCCGCTACAGCTCACAGCCTGTTTCCAGCTCTCCCTTCGCAATCGGAAGAGTGTTACAG
>JAKLMF010000179.1:0-25338 GCA_022813555.1 Botryosphaeria agaves | reverse complement strand
TGGATGAGAATAACAAAAAAGAGGCGCTACCTCTGCTGCACGGCGATTCGAAGTTGATCATCGTAGCCGGTAGTGACACTACAGCTACAACGCTTGTCCACCTGTTCTTCCACATGGCAACCGAGAGCAGGCTGCAGCAACGGCTGAGAGATGAGTTGACACCACTGATTGGCGATGACGGCCATATAGCCCACCAGAAGATCCAGGACGCGGAACTTCTTAACGGCTGTATCAATGAGACCCTGAGACTCAATCCGCCCGTCCCCTCCGGGCTCTTCAGGAAGACGCCGAAAGAGGGCGTGTACATCGGGGACACTTTCATCCCCGGCGACACAGTTGTGCAGATTCCCCAATACGCCATGGGCCACGGTAAGCTACCAGCAGCCTTCCACCTACTCACACTGCCCCATCCATTTCACTGACTACCACCAGACGAGTCCTGCTTCACTCGCTGCGAAGAGTTCATCCCCGAGCGCTGGTCTTCCCAGCCCGAGCTGATCAAGCATAAAGACGCATGGCACCCTTTTTCAATAGGCCCATTTGGCTGCATCGGCAAGAACCTCGCGTACATGGAGATCCGGCTACTGACGGCGCAGCTGGTCATGCGGTTCGATGTGGCGCTTGCGCCGGGAGAGGATGGTGAGAGGTTGTTGACGAAGAGTAAGGATCATTTTACGATGGCGCAGGCGGAGTTGGATTTGGTGTTCATGAGGAGGCAATGATTTGATTGGAAGTGGGCGTGGTGAAGCGCGGATAGCGCGTTACTGAGACGGGTTCGATCTCGTGGGAGATATCATCTGTTGCACAACATCTGGTTGTTTTCCGCTCAGATGAGGTTCGGGAATATACAGTGATCTCGCGAATCTATCGGCCGACAGCTGCGCAGAAAGCGATGCAATCCTTTCGCTACCTGTCAAGCTCAATATCCTGTTGCTGTTCCAGAAGTTCAACACTTCATGACATCGCTCTCTACCAAGTAAGCACAGGCTTGATCGCACTCTTGTCTTTCGCTCCCCTCAACGCCTCCTCCACAAACCTCGCAGGGAAAACTTAACAATCATCTCGATCGTGTCACTTTCCCTCCTGCCACCACTCAATCATCTTCGGCAGCAACTCTCTCGCCCTCGCATTACCCAAGTAGCTCACCTCAACCGCCTTGGTCTAGAAAAAAGAAACCGCCATATGCAGCTCCGTACTGGCATCCGGCAGCGGCATCCCAATCACGATCATCTTTCCCCTCTTCCCCAGACAGCGTGTTATCACGTTTGTACTTGGCTACGTAACGGAGAAACACGTGGTTGTCGCTGCACAAAAGCTGATCTGTTTGGCATGGCAGATCCTGGTTGAAGTTGAAATGCATGTGCGTTCTCAAAGCTCTATAACATAATACGAATCAAAGTCAGCAAAGAAGAACCACCTCGCCGACGGTTGGGTTGGGCACAACGCGCAGTTAGTGGTGAGTTTCGATTTCGGGAAGACTGACTATCATGTATACAGCCTTGAAAACCCCTCCTTAGGCGGCTGCAGCCAGTTCCGCTCATCATACTCGTTCCCTCCCTCTATCACATGGAACGTGTAGATAAACCTGCTCTTCCCACTAGTATTCCTCTCGCTCTTGTGCAGCAAATTCCCATGAATCAGCACCAACGTTCCCGACTTCACCGGCCCCATCGTATACACCTCTTCCTCCGCCTTTCCCTCCCCATCCTCCTCCACTCCCTCCAACCCCTCCGGCCACCTCCTCCCATCATTATCCGCAAACCCCGTCCCACCTCCATCCATCCTCACAAACCTCTGCCTCACCCCCGCCCTCCTATGGCTCCCCTGTGCAAAACTCAAACACCCATTCTCCTCCGTCGCGTCCTCCAGCGCATACCAGAACCCCACCGCGCTCGGCGGGTCCGTGTACAAGAAAGTACTGTCCTGGTGCGGCGGCACGCGCCCGCCGATCTCGGGCTGCTTGCAGATCACCATGGATTGCAGCACGCGCGGGTCGCGGAAGTGCAGGGCGCGCGCGATGGAGGCGTTGGCGGGGGAGAGGGAGATGCGGCGGAAGGAGGGGGAGAGGGCGTGCAGGTAGTGGCCGATTTTGTTGATGGAGCGGTGTTTGGGCTTGGTAAGGTTGCCGTCGGGGTCGAATGCGTCTGGTGGTGGGCGGTGTTAGCTTGGTGCGGAGGAGAGGTACCGCCTGAGCTAAACTGAATTACTCTCACCTTCTTCGAAGAAGAACCGGACTTTGTCGCCGCTGGTTAGGAAGTAGTCGTCACCTACGTGAGCATTGCCTCCCTGGCCGGTGGAGAACTTGGTCATTGGATGGTCGTCCAGTGAGAAATCATTCAGCATCTGGTGCGTCTCTGCCATCAGCTCTGCGACTGTGGCCGGGTCGAGCGCGTCAGGGATGAGGAGGTAGCCATTTTCATCCCAGAATCTGAGCTGCTCGGGCGTGAGGCCGGCGGCCTCATGAGATGGAGGCGGGGAGGAGCGGGAAGGTGCCATGATCTTGAACTATAGTAATAGACTTCGAGGTATTCTATTGTCCTTCACGTTGCTCAAGACTTGAAGCACGATTTACGACTCGATGTTGCACAGAGTTTGCGGTGTTGTTAGCAGATGTAGTGTGTCTATCGAATGCGGGATGCGAGACATCTCGAAGTGAGCGGTGGTGGGACAGCCAACGCAGGTGAACTGACGCGACTGACACGCTGGACACAAACAACCCCTCACTTGGTAAGGATCACTACGTTCCCTTAGATTGCTTGGGCTCTTCTATCAGACCTATCAAGGAACTATCTCCATGCAGCACGACAGCCAGAGAACAGCTTTGAGAGTTACTCGTTGAGAGCTGGCCAACTAGGTGACCGTACTGAGTAGGTCGAAGGATCGTCAGCTACCGGCCCCATTATCCACCCAACTGCTTCGAACGGCGCTGATGGGTCAAAGGATAGCAGGCGAAGAACATTTCTGGAGGCCTTGGCGTGAGAAAGAGTACTCTGCGTTCTACATATCCTCTGCTTGTCATCATCGTCTCTTGAACTCGGTTTTCTACGTCTCCTATTGTACCTTAGTAGTTGTTAACTTTCTCTTTGGTCTGCCTTTCCAGACATCGCACAGAAGTGTCGTCAACTGCTCATTTCCCCACTCCCAAAGCCTCTCCGGAAGGGTTCGAGTATCTTGCGGGCCACCATGGCAGGCGTCCTAGAGCATTTTGTGACCCCCGCTGTCGCGATACCCGTCGTCTCCATCATTATATATACGATCTACACCCACCTCACGTCCAAGTCCTTCGTTCCGTCAGAACTGCCTTGGATTGGGAAGGATCCCAGCAAGCTATTCGCGGAGACTAGAGCCCACTTTGCCAGCTTTGGCAATGTCCGGAACTGGCTTGCGGAAGGGTACGAGAAGGTTCGTCAATTCATCAAGTCCCATCCATGACATTCTGGTGTTTATCCATGTCTGTAGTACTCGAAGAAGGGCAAGTCCTACGTCTTCCCGGACTTCTCAGGCATCCCAAAAGTCATTATCCCGCGCTCTGAGACAGCCTGGCTGCTAGACCAACCAGACAACGTGCTCAGTGTCTCCGAACTTCACAACGACGTGCTGCACGGCAAGTATGCCTTCACAGACGCCCACCTCCTTCAAGACCCCTACCACGAACACGTCGTCCACCGCAGTCTCGCCAGAAAGCTGGGCCCCATGATCCCCGAGATCTGGGACGAACTCCAGGCCGCCATGGACGAAACCTGGGGCCTCGACACCGCCAGCTACAGAGACATCTGCGTCTTCGACAACATGATGCACGTCATCGCGCGCGCCTCGAACCGCATGTTCATCGGCCTCCCGCTCTGCCGCAACCAGCACTATCTCCGCAACATGGGCGCCTTCGCCCAGGACATCATCCGCACCCGCCTCCTCCTGCGCTTCACCCCGCACCCCCTCCAGCCCCTGCTGGGCCCGCTCTTCGCGCTGCCAAACCACTACCACTACCGCCAGACCGCTCGGCACACCATCCCTCTCATCAAAACGCGGCTCGCCGACATGGCGAAGAAGGACGCCGACCCGTCGTATGCGTGGGAAGAGCCGAACGACTACGTGAGCTGGCACATCCGGCTGGCGCAAGCGGAGCACAAGCTCTCCGAGCTCATGCCAGAGAGGATCGCGAGGCGCCTGATGCCGCTCAACTTCGCGGCGATTCACACCACCGTCTTCAGCATCACGAACACCCTCTTCGACCTCCTCGCCTCCGACCCGTCATGCAACTCCATGCCCCTATTACGCGAAGAGGTCGAGCGCGTATACGCCGAAGAGAACGGCGTCTGGAGCAAAGCCTCTCTGGCCCGGCTCGTTCGCGTGGACTCCGCGATCCGCGATAGCATGCGCGTCAGCAATTTTATGACGCGTGGCGTGATGCGGAAGGTTGTGGCGCCTGAGGGCGTCAAGAATGAGAGGGAGGGGTGGTGGGCGCCTCGGGGGGCGTATCTGGGCGTCGATGTGCACAGCGTGATGCATGATCCGGAGATTTATGGCGGGGTGGAAGGGTTTGATGCGCTGAGGTTTGCGAGGGGGAGGGAGGAGGAGGGGAAGGAGAGGAATTTGGGGTTGATTACGACGAGTGATACGTTTTTGCCTTTTGGGCATGGGAGACATGCTTGGTACGTTTTTGCCCGCTCTTCTCTCGCTTTTTTGTCGCTTCTCCTATGTGACGGTATAGATGGAGGAGAAAGATGGATTGCATGCTGACCTTCCCTGTTGTGTTTACAGTCCCGGCCGCTTCTTCGTCGCGCACGAGTTGAAAATGCTCATCGCTTACATGCTTCTCAACTACGACGTCGAGCCTTTGGCCGTCCGCCCGCCGAACAAGTGGTTTGGACAGAACGTCGTTCCGCCCATGAAGGCGTGCATCAGAGTTAAAAGAAAACCGGGAACGGTACGCAGCGATACTAAATCATGATGGTCTTGGAGCGCAGATGGAAGGCATGATAGCGCGCGAGACACCTTGTAGGCGTGGTATTTCTCTGATGATTACATGGAAGCGGCTCCTTGCTGGACTATCAGTTTCCCCCTTTTTTTGTGAGTATCTCACAATCAAGTAATTATATGACGAGAAACATGATGTGCAGTGTTGTCAGCCAAGATAGCTACTTCTCCACACCAACACAACAACCGCACTGCATCCGTCCCCATGAAGCCCCATCCTACTCCTTCATCTCCTCGTCATTCGTCCCCTCCTTCCCATTATCATTGCCATTCAGGAACATAGCCTTGAAGTCAGCATTACTCTTCCCACCCGCAGCCCCACTCCCCTCACTCTGTGTCTGCCCCAGCCCAACAACCCCCCTCTTCATCCCTAGACCACCCTTCCCACCCCTCCTCGCACCCGGCTGACTGGGCCTGCTAATCCTTGGCGCCGCCCCAAAAGCCTCCTTCTCCTTCTCCTTCTTCCTCTTCTCCGCCCCCGTCACAATCCTGTCAATCTTCCTCTCCGCCCCCTCCCTCATCATCTCCTCCACCGTCCCGACCGTAACTTTCCTCCCGGGCGCAATCTCATACCCCTCAACCGCCAGCGCCGCTTTCCCCACGTCCTGGACCTGCACGAACTCGACGATGGCGCCCTGGTGGTCCGGCCGCAGGATGATCTTGCGCAGGGCGCCGTGCGGCTCGAGCAGCGCGCGGATGCGCGCGTCGTTGACCGTGTCCGGGATGTTGAGCAGCGCGATGGTGCGTTCGCGGGCGTTGGAAGCGGTGCTGGATTTCGAATCGGAGGGGGCGCCGCGTTGAGAGGGCTCGGCGTCAGCGTTTGGAGCCTCGCCGGAAGCAGTCGATGACATCCTGCGAGCGGCTCGAGCGGCGGCTTCGGGCTCGGGCGAGGCGGATGTGATGATGGTGGCGGCGAGGCGTTTCGCGCCTTTGGCGTTCGGCTTTGACATCGTCACGGTTAACGGACGGCCGCGGATGGTCATGCCGTTGGCACCTGCGACGGCTGCTTCGGCGGCTTCCTTTGTCTCGAACGTTACGAAGCCTGCTCCTTTGCTCTTGCCGCCGGTGTTCCGGGGTATTCTCACCCGGTCAACTTTCCCGTATTCGCGGAATACCTTTTGCACCTCGTTCTCCGTTGCTTCCCAGTGCAGGTTACCGACGTAGACTTCGCGGCCCTCGTACATGGCGCCCTCGCGGTTTCCGCGCTTGCTTGGATCCGAGATCTTGGCGATCAGGTTGTACTTCTCGCCCAAGTTTTTGCCGTCGAGTTCCGAGGCTGCGGCTTGTGCTTGTTTAGGGGTGGCGAACTGCACGTAGCAGAAACGGCGGTGCGTGTTGAATTGCAGAGACGGGAACCGGATCTCGAGGATCTCACCGAAGGGACTGAAGAGGTCTCTGATATATGCCTCATCGGCGGAAGGAACATAATTGGAAACCCAAAGAGTTGCACCAGTCCCGATAGTAATCTGTATTGCGTGGCCATCGAATGGTTTCAACTCACGAGTCTGGGCGTACATGGCATCCTCCGGCGTCTCAAACTCAACTGTGGCTGTCGTTTGAGAATTACCATCGTTACCGTCGGTGGGCAACAGGGTGATTCTGTTGATCGTACCACAGTCGCGGAAGAATTGTCGTACCTTTGTCTCCGTAGCCTCCGCAGGCAGGCCGTGGACGATGATTGTGCAGTGTTCCCGGTCACGCTTGTTCTGAGTTGACGCCATTACTCCCTCGTCTTTCGACATTCTTCGTAATTTGTCAGGCTTACTCTTGTCGACGGCGCTCTCGTCGTCCCTCTTGCGCTTGCCGTTGCCAGATACTTCCTCCGCAGCAGTAGCTATGCCATCTGACGGTTGTTGATTCTGAACCGGCTGCACTTGCTCTCCAATCCACTGGGTTTGCTGCTGGTACGCCGCGGCTGCCTCCGCTTGTTCCTGCTCCCGTCTCTTAGTGACCAATTTCCTCGCCTTTCTTGCCTCGATCATTGCGCTTTGCAGTTCTCGAACCGATTCATGCTGTTCGCAGTGAGCGAGAAACATTGTGATAAGCTGCTCTGGCCAGTCCATAGTCGCGACCTTAGTGAGTGCTAGTCTCAGAACTGCTGTGGCTAGTTTTGGTGTACTTGTCCGAACATCCGCTCTATTGTCCGCTCCTCCTACAACCTGAGACCACTCTACCATCTCAAAGATATAGTACCGATACCAGAAGTCGTAGCTGTTCTGCTGCTGAGGTACGAGGCCCTTCCACACCTCTCGAGCTGCGTCACTGTTTCCGGCCTGGAAGCAGAACTTGATATGTATTTTCTCCAATCGGAAGCCCGGATCACCTTTGTATTCCTTGCCGTATTTTTGCTCCCCAATCTCTTTGACGTGCTCGAGTGCCGACCGAATGCCGACTTCTGCGATGTCAAGATCGTCTTCGGTAGACTGGGCGTCGAATGCCTTGCGCCTGAGGAAGCCACACCACGCGACGTAAACCTTGATCAACTCCTCCATACCGCCCACGTCTAGTAATCCAGTGCGTGTTGCTTTGTGCTTCATCTCTTCTATTTCTCGGAAATCTTTGCCTTCCGCCTCAAGTGTAAGAAGACGATGCGCCCATAGATCGCCCGACCAGGGGCAATGTCGCGTCGCTCGCTCCAGGACCGGCAAAGCAGGCACGCTTGCATCCGCCGTCTCGATCAAGAGAACTGCGAAGTCCTCCCAGAGCGTTGCATCAGTCGGGAAGCGAAGGGTGGCACGCTCGTATAAAGCATTGATCAAATGAAAGCTGAAGACTCCTTTCTTGCGCAATTCCCAGTCAATGTATTCGGTAAAAGCAGCCCACTCAGCATCTCTGTCTCCGCTTTCAGCAGCGCGTTGAATCTTCAGCTCTTGCATCTCGCGCAGAGAATACTGCTGCTTCGCTGGTGCCGCCTTCTTGTTTGTGTCAACCATAATCTCCTCGTACACAAGATTGTTAGGCGCATTTGCTGACACGAACTCCGAGAATCTCTGAAAGGTCTGGTCCCAGGTGGCATGGGGTTTGACGAGTCTGTCGCCATACAGCGTCATGAGGTTTCGGGCCCTGTCGGGCATTGGCTGCCTATCGTATTCATCCTTGAGAATCTCAATGTATCGATCCCATACGAGATGACTGTCGTTGATGTGCCACTGTGTGGCCGAAGCACCCTCTTCCCAGACCTTGATCATCTCATGCCAGGTGAACACTTCCTTGCCGACCTCCTTGTCTGCGTCTGACCATGCCTCGGATGCCTCGGTAGGAACCTCGTGTGTGGCGGCCCAGAGCGCAAACATGTAATCACCATATAGCCGCCATATCTTGGCACTACTAGGCTCGTCCGCAATAGCCTTTGGGAAGAGCTCCATGACGGAGAGACGGTCATCAAGGGTCAACACCATACTTCTCTCATCATCTATCCAGTCTATCCAAAGCTCCTCACCGACGGGAAAACGATCGTTCATCGCTTGACGTGCTTTGCGAAGGTCGTCCAGTAGTTCGTAAGTGCGCGGATCACCGCTGGTTTCAGGCGAACTTGGTGGCTGTACATGTTGCACCAAGCCCTTGCGAAGGAGGTTGATCAGACGCACATGGTGTGAGTAGTCGTAGGAGTTCTCGGCTAGATACTGCGCGGTCTTCGTGATTTCTTGGAGGTCCGCTTCAGAGAGCGATTTGGCCGCGTAGATGTGAGGTTGTGGAGGCGGTAGGTCAGCCATGGTGAGATCTTTAGACAGGCGCGGAGACGAGAGGGAGCGAGTGAGGTTCTGGACGTTGTAGCCCACGGAAGTGGCACCATGAGTGTGGTGGTGCTGCATAGAGGCGAGGTCTTCACAGTTGACGTAATATTAGCTGCCTGTGCAAACATTTCCATGTGAATTCAGTTTGGCCAGTTGAATACGCAGTACATGAAGGGCCCGCTGAGGGCAGTGTGTTGTGACTCATTTCAACAAGCTCGACACCAGACAGCACTTGCCGCAGCCTCTACAAAGCCCTCCATGTATTGCGTATCCTACTGCCCAATGATTGTCTCTCCTACATACCTGCCAGCGTGTCCATCCCAGGTGTCGAGCCCTGCCTTGATAATGGCGGCTGCCTCAAAGGGCCAGGCGCACCCGGCGAGGGTGTTGGCGATAGGCGCTGCGCTTGCGCTTGTGCCTGCGCTTGTGCCTGGAGGGATGCGTTGTGAGCTGCCAATACGGAAAGCCCGGATGATGTTCTCTTCGCCGGTTTCGCCGGTCTCTGCTTTTGCGGTGACGCTCGTGGGGAGATTGCAGGCGAGGCGGTGCTCGGAGACTCCTGCGGCGAGAGGAGGGCGCTGATATCCATGTTTGATGGGTGCCTGAATGAATCCGGCTAGGGAAGTGAAAGTGAAACTTCGAACAAGTGGAATCCGGGAGTCGCCCGACTGCGTCCGTTGATTCACGTCTGTTTCCGATATCGTACAACGGGAAAGCGAATCTCGAGATTACCGCTAGGGTCCGCGTGGTGGGGACTGAGGTGATGGAGACAATAGGTATGGATGTACAAGTTTTCCCCCTTTCACCCTGAGACAATTCATCGAGAAGGCGATTTTCGTGAGAGCGCAGGTTTTGAGGTATGGTTCGGTGGGATAGAGGCCAGATCTGGAGCGCAAACGATGGCTAGCACGGAAGCTTGAGCTCTGTAGCTGGGTAGCTCTGCGCGCAGGATGCAGGCAGTCCTGAACGTTGAGCCGCCCTGCACAGATCCAGTCTAGACTCTTCCTCGATTCGCATGCGAAGCGTGACTGCGCGATAATACTGGGCTCACACTTGATCAACATTCGAAGACAATTTATGGTCTATCATCAGAGAGCACCTTAGTTGTCTCATATACGATAACCAAGAAAGTTGGAGTAGAGAACTGATCAGTGAGAGAGCTCGTACCACGTGACTTGAAATTCTTGGCGTTGATATCGACCCTAAGTAGCTTCTCAAGTGTCACATCCCATACTCGACCATGATACCCACGGCCCAATGAGTTTAAGGACACCATCACGACGGCTGGCGCAGCCAGGTACATCCCTCTACATTGAAAGCTTCCATCAAAAACTGACAGGAAGACAGCCGCCGTCCTCAAATGCCTCGCTCACCCACCCACCCCTTCTCCCCCCATCCATTCCCTCCAAGCCTTCATCCCGCGCCGCACCCTCTTCGGTCGGCTCTTCGGCCGCAAGAAAGAGACCGCTGGAGCCGATCAGCAAGCCGCGCCCACCGTCCGCAATCCTATCCTCGAAGAATACATGAAGAAAAAACCCACAAACCAGCCCCCCCAGCTCGTCCGCGGTGACCTATCCTCCTCCTCCATCTTCGAGACCGACCGTAAGCAGCAAGCCATTGAGAAGAAAGAAGAGGCTAAGGAAGGCAAGGTCGAGCGGGACCCGTCCACCATGGCCGCCGCCCTGGACCCCGATCCGCGGGCGCGGCGACGTTGGGAGCGGAAGATGGTGATGCGGGACATCCGGCGCGGCGGGCGTCTTAGCAAGACACAGGTCATCAAGCGCACGGAGCGCGAGAGTCTGAGCAAGAGCCCGATGCTCAAGACGTCGACGAAGAAGCTGGGCAAGCTGGCCAGGCAGATTGCGGGGAAGCCACTCGAGGACGCGATCGTGCAGATGCGGTTTAGCAAGAAGAGGGTGGCGCAGGAGGTTAGGGCGCACTTGGAGTATGCGAGGAATGAGGCGGTTGTGAAGAGGGGGATGGGTTTGGGCGAGGTGGAGGGGACGAAGGGGGAGCCGGTTGAGATTGAGACGAAGGAGGGGAAGAGGATGGTTGTGAAGGACCGCACGAGGATTTATGTTGATCAGGCTTGGGTGGGAAGAGGGACGTTTGGGGTGGGATATGATTACAGGGCTCATGGCAGGCTCAACACTTTGAGGCCGCCGTACACCAGTGAGTAACGTGTCCTTCGAGGGAAATACCGAAGCTTTGCTTACTCTCTGTAGCTGTTTCGGTAATACTAAAGGAGGAAGCGACGAGGATACGCCTGAGTGAGGAGAAGCAGAAAAAGAAGGCGAACAGGAAACTGTGGGTTCAGCTGCCGGATCGTCCTGTCACTGCGCAGCGGCAGTACTACTCCTGGTGAGAAGATCCTAAGCATAGCGGCATCCGTTGTATAGATGGCGTTTCTAGTGCTGTACACTCAATGTAGCAATACTTCTGTTGGCGGATTCTGTCATGTTATTCCTCATCATTGGTAGTCATACTGTGACTGGCTATCAAGAGTCTTCACTGCGCCATTCACATGCTCCATCGTAGGTATGCCATGAGCCGAGGGCCTGTAACGATAGCGGAGTGGCAGAGCCACAAGTGCCACATTGACAGAGTAATTTGCGCCTATAGCAGTCCTCTTCAATATCATGGAGACCATTCAGTCAAGCACATGTGTATGGGTACCAACGGGAACATGAGGATGTTGTATCTGGAAATGGCTCTGTAGCAATGAATGCGCGCCAGCACCTGATACATGGTTTGAATCATGAGCGATTTGAGCTGGAGTGATTCTCGAGGGATGAGGGCAGCGGCTACCTACTGTACTCACCCGTAGCGCTGCAACAGTATTAGCCGTGGTACTACATCTAGTGCCCGGCATTACTGGAAGACGACTGCGCCTAAATCGACATGTCATGTCAAAAGCTGGCCCGCAGCCTCTACGTAACTAGCGAGTGTAGCTGGCGGCGGTGAAGTGAATGCAACAGGCTCTTGCGCCGACAAGACGACAAACCACTATCTCACCATGTCTACTCCACAAGCGGTCGACAGCCAATGGCGATGGGTTCAGCGAGCGTAATCTCTCCGACGTGCAGTGATCAACGGTCATGCATCAACCGCTCCTCTCATCCCACATTCCCGTCGGCGGCTAATCCTAAAGGAGCAGTTCGTAAACTTGGCGACCCCCATATTCGCAGGCTGACTCGTTGCAGTCATGTTACAGCATCTGCAGGGAAAGGAGACCACCCTCGTCGCCTTTCACAATGTATTTAGATATGATTGATCCCCAGCTCTCTCGCGCTGGCGACGGACGTTGGCACATTCACTCCTCCACTGTCGTATCGTCCCGTTGTACAGTTGTACAGAATGAGATTCACCTCGCTCGTTACAGGGCTTTTGGCCTCGGTCGAAGCGATCAATGGCTTCCAAATCTACGACCTCAAGCCTATGGAGGCTCTGCCGGCGGTACCTGAAGGATGGGTTCAAGTTGGAACGCCACTGGACGGAAGCAAACGGCTGCATTTCCGCATCGCCGTCTCGCAGGTGAGAAAGATACTACTATTCACAACACCACGATCGATTGAGTCGATCTTGAACACCCTGAAGCCCGGCATGAAGATGGAATGATGTAGATACACCAGCAGCGTGCATCAACCGTACAGCCCGTTGAATCGAATGCTGACAGTCAGTTAGCCAAACCAAGCGCTTTTCGAACAGACACTACTGGACATATCCACCCCCAGTCATCCCAGCTATGGCAAGCACATGAAGAGAGATGAACTCAAAGCCATGCTTCGGCCGAAAATGGAGGCAACCGAGTCTATCATTGAATGGCTTATGGTGTCTGGAATCCAGGCCCGTGACATCGAGGATGATGGTGAATGGATCAATTTCATCGCTACGGTCTCTCAAGCCGAGGAGATGATGGACACCAAGTTCCATATGTATCGAAATCGTAATCGCCTGATGGACAAGACCCGAACACTCCATTACTCCGTCCCTGTTGAGCTGCATCAGTACATCGACATGATACAGCCTACCACTCGCTTCGGTCAGATCCGTCCAGAGTTCAGTCAGATCATAGATAAGCACGTTCTGGGTATGGCTGGAAAGGTTGTGGACAAGCATATTCTGGGCAAGACTGGAACTGAACTGAACGTGACGGCTTGCAACACCACTATCACCCCTAGCTGTTTACAATCACTGTACAACATCAATGGCTTCACACCAAGTGCCAATAACAGCGGTTTCATCGGCGTCACCGGCTTCCTAGAGGAGTACGCTCGCTACGACGATCTCGCTGCGTTCGAAGCAGAGTACGCACCCTACGCAGAAGGCCAGAACTTCACCTGGACCTCCGTCAACGGCGGTTTGCTAGACCAAACCTCCACAAACCTCAGCAGTGAAGCGAACCTCGACATCCAATACGCCGTCTCCCTCTCCCACCCCATCTCCAACAACTTCTACAGCACCGGCGGCCGCGGCATCCTCGTCCCTGACCTCGACCAGCCCGACCCGTCCAATAACCAAAACGAGCCCTACCTCGACCTGCTCACCTACCTACTCGCCCAGCCGGACTCCGCCCTGCCGCACACGCTGACAACATCCTACGGCGAAGACGAGCAGAGCGTGCCAGAGCAGTACAGCCGCACGGTGTGCAGCATGTTCGGCCAGCTCGGCGCCCGCGGCGTCTCCGTCGTCTTCTCCAGCGGCGACACGGGCGTCGGCTCCGCCTGCCAGACCAACGACGGCAAGAACACCACGCGCTTTCTGCCCATCTTCCCGGCGTCGTGTCCGTACGTCACGGCCGTGGGAGGCACCTACCGCATCCCCGAACGAGCCATATCCTTCAGCTCCGGCGGCTTCTCCGACCGCTTCGCGCGCCCTGCATACCAGGACGCCGCGGTCAACGCCTACCTAGACCAGCTCGGCGACCGCTGGAACGGCCTGTACAATCCCGCAGGCCGCGGCTTCCCAGACGTCGCGGCGCAGGCGTCCCGGTTCCACATCGTGGACAAGGGCTTCGACACGCTGGTCAGCGGGACGAGCGCGTCGGCGCCCGTGTTCGCGGCCGTGGTCGGGCTGCTGAATGCCGCGAGGTTGGGGCAGGGGAAACCGACGCTGGGGTTTTTGAACCCGTGGATATATAGTGTGGGGTATAAGGGGCTGAATGATATTACGCTGGGCGGGTCGACGGGGTGCACGGGGACGGATCAGTACAGTGGGTTGGAGACGCCGGCGGTGCCGTTTGCGAGCTGGAATGCGACGGTGGGCTGGGATCCGGTATGTTTGATGTGCTGTGGTGTGATCTGGGGAGGTCATTTGCTGACTTTGTGGTGTAGGTGACGGGGTATGGCACGCCGGATTTTCAGAAACTGCTGAAGCTATCGTGTCCTGACAGGTACAAGCGGGTTCAATAGCTGTGAGCAACTAGAGACGGATGATTTGATAGGGACCGCATGCTGGTATTAGGAGGATAGGCAAGATTTTGCATCCGTTGATATCACTGCATTGAGTTGAAAGAACCTGATGCCCAGATTTCCCCTATGGGCACACTCAGAACGTACTTTGACTACTCGATGCATCAGCCTGGAAACACGTCTGGGTGCCGTTGTTCATCAGATGTTCATAAAAGTTCAGACGAGTGAAACATGATCCGCCCTGTACCCGGTCTGATATCCTCTAAAGCATCCAAAACTCCAAACGCAAGCCTTGGGATATTGCTTTAAGTCTTCGAATGCACACAGAGCGCAATGCCCGCGATAACCAGCGCCATCCCTATCCACGTATCTGCTATACGTCAGCCGTTTTCCCACCCCATGATTTGGAGAGAAGCAGAGCCGTACCTCTCGATATGACCTTCCCCTCCGCCCACCACTCCCCAAGCACCGTAAACAGAAACGCCAACGAGTTCGTAATCGGCACCGTCAAACTAAGCTCTACCACTCAACACATCAGTCTATATCCCACTCATTTCTCCCTCTCTCCCTCCGCCTTCTTCTCCTCCCCCCTTCCCCCACAACCGTAAAGAACTCACCAGCCTGCCCAATCAGCAAAAAAAACCACACACTCCCCGTCACATTCACAAGCAGCGGCACCGCATACGCCGGCCGCTTGAGCAACTCCCACACCGCCGCCAGCACCGTCTGCACCTTCCTTCTCAGCCAGCCCGCATCCGGATCCACACGCGAAGGTGAGGGCGTGTAGGAGAGGGCGGCGCGCCGCATGAAGGGCGTTGTGAGACCCCAGGCGGCGCCTACGAGCAGGAAGCCGAGGGTCCAGCGGAGGAGGGAGGGGGGAGGGGGGGTTGGGAGGGCGGCGGGGGAGTCGGGGTCCATTGGTCTGGTCGGGAGTGTTGGAGGGGCGGGAATGCGGAGACGCCGGGCAATGAGTCGTGGCTGTAAGAACCTCCAGAGTAAGTACACTTGGGTGATTTGGGAATCTGGGGAGCGGATCTTGGAGGTGGTTGCCAAGAGATCTGGTGCGCGAGTCATTCGTGGTCAAGCTTGAGGCAGCTGGCTATGCGCTTTGCGATCGCGGCAATGGGTCAGACGAGACAGCGCTACTCGTCCTTTCTGGCCGTGACTTAAGGATGCACTCTGAAGACAGACATTACAGGTTGATACGGAATAATAGAGAGACGTGTACTGGTAAAGCCCTTGCTCTAAGCCGTCCCGCCATGGAACAATAAGCACCCACACATCAAACCCTGAAACGACCCTGAAACGACCCTGAATCACGAACATGCCTCCCCTCTGTCATAATCCGTCTACCATCTATCCCCTCCGCCGACTTCTCACCTCCGTTGCCGTAACCTCAACGCTCTTCGTTCCGTCCGCATACACCCCCCGCTCGATCTTGATATCCGGCTTCTCCCTCTTCGTCCCCCAAGGCGGCGGGAATCTCTTCCGGATAGTCTCGATCATCTTGCCAAACCAGTAATAATTCAATCCATTCAGAACAAGATTCGCGCCCAAGTAGCTCACAGCCAGCCAGACTGGTACGTCCCTCTTCCCCGCAAACCTCATAATCTCGCTGATCGGCTCCGCACCATTCTTCATGGCACTAAGATCATGGTAGTCGGGGGCAGCGGCGCCGAGGGGGCCAGGGCCGGGCTGGATAGCGCCGGCTTGGTAGGCGCGGTAGATGTCGGCGAAGACGAGGAAGGAGTTGTAGGTGCCCCAGACGAGGCGGCAGCCGAAGAAGATGAGGATGAGGGAGATACCGTTAATGAGCTGAGGCGTGGAGCCGGTCATGTTGAGCTTGTCGAGGAACCAGTGGATGTTGAGGAGGGGGGAGGAGAGCTCGTAGAGGATGAAGATAGGGCCGTAGTAGTTCACGAAGGGGCGCTGTGGCAGTCAGCCTCATTCATCAACCCGCTCATAGTTGAGGTAGTCGAGAAGCGGTGAACAGCCCCCCCCCCGAGGTGCCGTGCAAGAGGAAAGTGCAAGGGGAAGCCATACAAATCCCAAGGAAAACACCGCCAGCGCAGATACCGCATGCGCCAGCAACCCCGGCCCGAATATTTCCAGGTGCAGCGCACTAATGACTAGATCCCAAAGAAAGTACCCGCAAGCCAGCGCCTGCACGAGCCCGTCCGCCCCCGTGTACCCCCACACCCTGCCCCGCCAATTCATATCCGCCCTCTCCTCGTCCCGCCAGATGACCCACAGGGCCAGTGCGGTGATGAGCAGCGACTGCACCATCGACACGACATGCACGTCCCAGTTGATCTTCGTGCGGCGGTTGAGAGAGGGGTAGGTGCGCGGGAAGAGGCGCGAGGAGACGTAGGGGGAGACATAGCGGCCGACTAGCTCGTAGAAGAGCACGGCGAGGAGGAGCTCGTGGATGTGGATGGGGAGGGTTGTGAGGGAGAAGTAGGACGCGAGGGGTTGCGCCGCTTTGCGAAGGATGGTGGGCGCGGAGAGGGGGAATGGGTCTAGCATGGCTGCTAAGGGAGTTGCTGCTGAGGATGCGTGTTTTAGTGGTAGGCAGTCTAGGTAAGGCAGGCCAATTCACTGTGCCATTGTAGGAAGAATATAGGATTGGTGTGGATTAAGCAAGAGGATTGCATCCAGGATCTGGGGTTGAGCTCGAAGTTGTCATCGAGTGGAACATCCTTTGTCCGACAAGGGAAGGCGGGGGCGGGGTTGCATCCGGATTCATTCATGTCAGATCTGTCATTGTCAAGACCATCGTGTTTTCTCTCTCATGAAGACTCGAAGTATACTCCATATGGCCGTCTAATCTGCGCTGACTTAAGGCTATCTGCTCACCAGAACCACGCTAGCTACTCCCCAGACTCCTCACAGAATCATAACGCCACCACCCTCTCCCTTTCCTACCACGATTCATCCTCCATTCTGCCAAAAGTTCGCCGCCCCTTCCAAATCATCCACATTTAGCAAGTCCACCCCCTCCCTCCACAGCGTCCTCCAAACCGCGTTCCTCGTATTCACCGGCCACCCCGGCTGATCCCAATACCTGACCTTGATCCCTTTCCCATGCGCAACCGCAACCTGACTCCGCAGCTTCGCCAACTGCGTGTCATTCAACGACTCACCACGCACGTCGCCGAACTGCGCCGAGAAGGCCGTTGACGCAATCGGGCTGACGCTAGCGGTGATGTTGGTTTGCGTGGTGTTGAGGAGCGGTAGCAAGGCGTCGTAGAAGTAGTCACGCTGGGCGAGCGGCTGCACGAGGGAGAGCGGGGTATTGCCGGTGCCGATGATGGTTACGGGTCCCGGTGTTACAGTGGTGCCATTGTAGGTTGTCAGATAGGAGGCGTTGCGGAGCGGTTCGAGGGCGCGCACGACGTGAGGCCATGTGGTTGGGCCGTCGGTTTTGACGTCGACGAAGAGGTAGAGAGTTTGGCCTGAGGAGGTGTCGTAGACGCCGTTCTTGGTCGGGCCTTGGATGAAGGGGGATGGTGGGTTCTGGCGGCGGACGGCATCTAGGATGGGCTGGACGTAGAGAGAGTCGAAAGTTCGTTTATTGGTTAGAGCACTTGGCTCATGGCCGATGTACAACGTGTCGTTATATAACCACACGTCTGCTTCGACCGACACGGCACCAACAGACAGAGCGGAGTAAAAAGGAAGCGGTCGCCAATAGTCGTTGTGTGAGTGGAGGCCTTTGGGGATTATGCCTCTTGTAAAATCCGTTGGGTACGTGTACATAGGAGCTTGCTTATTTGCAAGGATACTTGACAGTGTACCTGAGAGTGGAATGTCTGATTGAGCATTGGCCAAGGCCAATATGGCCGGCAGAGTGGTCACAATCGAGAGCTTCATAGTGGAAACAGTCCGGAAGACACAGAAATGCAGTCCGAATCAATGGAATGGACGTAACGGAAAAGAAACTCCAGCGGACGCGTACCTACGAGGACTGGCATGGTTTATATCTGATCATGCTGATGCAAGCAGAGCCTACCTTCAATCATGCAGGTCCACATGCGATGGGGACGCGGTCATCGTGGAGCAGCCAATCGTTGCACAACGTGTGGGTGAGCGGTACGTGGGCTGCATGCACGTGCTGAAAGCTTGATGCAGCACCGGACTGAGAGCAACAGGATGCATCATCACACCATGTACAAAAGCAAGTAGCCGCTGTGCTTGGAGAGCGACGGCGTTGTTGTCGGTCTTGTTTGGACTGTCACCGTCGTACTCGGCTTCTGCCGTAGACATCCGACTTCCGAAATCCAAGGTCCTGCAAGGCACGACAAAACCGGAGGAGTGTGGACAACAACGATGCGAACAAAGTTGACATGACATGTGGTGCGGTGAACGCGCTTCTAGTCGACATGTCAAGCACAACCGCCAGTCTACATCTGGCCTGGCGACCAGCCGGGTCTGATATCGCAACGCTCCAAAACGCTTCCAGTGTGCTTTTCCCGGCAAGCTTCGTGCCTGGAAGCAGAAGCAATTCTAACACTCGTCCCAAACGCCGTCGCTATGCCCAAATCCAAACACGACGAGCAAACCAGACAAGGCACCAAACAAATGACTTTTAGTCGTTCATCGATGAGCCAAGGATCCTCATCCTCCCGCCATCAGCATCTCTATCATCCCCTGCGTCGACCACGCCTGCTGCGAGATCTCTGCGTTGCGTCGCACGTTTTCGTGCAGCCGTTCGACCAGAGTGTCGATCTCAGGCGATTGGCCCATATACTCCGAGTAGAGGTCTAGAATCAGGTACGCCACGTCTGTGGTGAGCTTGATGTAGCGCGGGTCACCTATGCACCGATTGAGCCATTTCAAGATTGGTTGGAGTGTAACTTCGTCGCGGCCTTTCAACGCCGTCCTTAAGGCGGAACGATGGCGAAGAGCGGTTGTGAGGGTGAGTGTATCTTGTTTAGAGGGAACCTGTGGAATGAACACGTTAGCTCGTGAAGATTGCGAGTGGGAGTTCAGATGAACAAAAGATCAATCACTGACCTTAGCATCCAGCACCAAGTCCAAGGCCTTTTCGTACTGGCCCTTTCGCAGCGCTGTCTCCCATTTTGACTGATTCTTGATCTTCCCTCTGTCATTGCCACTGATGACAATATCCGCGCCTTCACCAGTATAATCCTTGCCTCTCGTCCTCTTCTCCCAACCTCTGCCCCGCTTCTTGCCCTGCTTCCGGTCATACTCCTCGATCTTGCCCTCAATCAAAGCTTGCATCTCTTTCTGCCGTTCTCGCGCCTGCACCTTCGCCTGCCCTGACAACCTCGTCTTTATCGACAACAAGCCCGACTGCATGCCCACCGCCAGATGCTTGTCCTCCCTCGTCGCTCCAGAGCTGATCACACTCATCGAAAGAATTGGCGATGGATACTTGAATCCAGCAACGACATTCCATCCCGTCGTCTCGAAAACCTTGACATGTCCATCCAGCCCACCACTCAGTACTCTCGTCCCCTGACTTGCGAGACTCAGCGCCGTGACCGTCTTCTGATGATTCCTAAGCAGCTGCAGCGGCCTCCCCGCCACCAAATCCAGCACGCTCATCGTATTCCCCGCAGCAGCCACAAGCTGCGTCCCTTCTGGCATGCCTAGCACCGCCTCCACAGCCGCCGCATGTTTGAACACCATAACACTCTTTCCACCAGCCCTAGCATCCCACAACCTCACCGTCTGATCATAACTCCCACTGACCACCATCCTCCCGCCATGCGGCCCCGGCAAAAACCCACCACACCTCACGTAATCCGCATGCCCCACAAACGTCGTGGTACTCCCCTCCCCCGGCAAATCCCACAACCTGACCGTGCCGTCATCGCTGGCGCTCATGAGGCCCGTCAGATCCTGCGGGTGCCATTGCGTGACCCACACCGGCAGCTTGTGCTCACGGAAGGTCTTCAGGATGGCGCGGGAGCCGGTGTCGAAGGCCTGGATGGCGCCGCTGTCGCCGCCGGCGAGCAGCACGCGCCCGTCCCGCCGGATCGCGCCGCTGTGCGCGGTGTCCGAGGCGTCGAAGCGGGAGATTGTCTTGAGGAGTTTGCGCGTGCGCGAGGAGAAGAGCTGGATCCGCGGGCCGGAGGTCACGGCGAAGGTTTCGGGGGTGCTGAGGGTGGGAGTGGTGAGGGTGGGCGCGGAGATGTGGGTTATTGGGCTCGAGTGCGGTGAGGGGAGGAGGAGCTGGGAGGAGAAGGTGCGCCAGTACTTCTGCTCGGGCGTTAGGGCCGAGGGACCTGCCGCGAGCTTGACGGGCGCGAGGGGGAGGACTTCGGCGGCCATTGCGGGCGGCGTTCGTGGATGCTGTAGGCGCAGAGCGTGTGTGAAGGCGCTTGGAGATGTTTTTCGAGATGCGCTGCACAGGGAAGGTCTACGCGGAACGGTCTACGGAGAAATTTGATCCGATGGTGCACTTGCATGCAAGCGCGCGCCTGATGTTGGATTTTCAGTCTTGAGTCTATCGTGGCTGGATCCCATGCATACAGCCGCCAACAGGCCTTGATGTAGCACTGTACAGCCCAATGGCGAAGCAGCTGAAAATGGGATGTAATCTTGCGGAGAGTGGGTACGGCTGACTAGGTAGAAGATGCGGCGAAGCAAGTCCTCCACTTATCTATCCACGAAGCTGCCTCAACGTGTCCTTCATCCATTCCGCTGCTCCAATTATCACATCGCTCAGTCGCAACTCAGTCTGATACCATAATTCTCGTTACTGCATTTTGCGCGATGATGTCATTCAGACGTGTTTTGACTTTGTTCTCCCTTGTACTCTATGCAGTAGCGGGCCCTCGTCTGCAAGTCAACTCTTTGCCAACATGCTTTGACTGCATTCCACGTGAGGACGTTTTGGCACCTGGTATTGGTTTCGACCTAACTACGTCTTATGCAACTGCCGCTATCCGGTACCACAATGGCTCTATGGTCAATCTGGCAAAGGTTTGTAGCCGACCTCTCTGCAGAGAGCTTCATAAGGAGGACTAACGTTAATACCAGGTCGAGGCGAGCTCTGATTATGAGGAACTCATGGTCCGTCTGTCACATCTATCATCCGAACCATCGTGGTACGTTATGCAGCTTCCGTTCGTGTCGGCATGGCTGACCATTCATTCAGTCATCAAAACGCATGGGAGGAGGCAAAGTGTGCTTTGGCCCGCGCACGAAGACGATGGAACAAGCTACGCGGCCGTCCTGCCACACCAGACGTCGGCACTGTGGCGGAACTCCTCGACAAGCTCCGGAACACCGTAGACGATACACTCGGCGATGGGGCTACGAAGAAGGCTATCGTTACTGTACCGGAGCTTCCTGGGCTTACTTTCGAAGACCTTCACGATGCAATGGAACACGTGGGTCTTGAATTACTTGTGATTCACAAGTACGGCATCGACATCGTTTCTGAGACAAGCGCGGCGTTTGCAGGAACAGGCTATGGTCTCTGCAAGCACTACGTCGACCTCGAAGTCTGCGCGGAGGAGGAGATGGACATGCCCATTTCATTCGTCCTCGCCCTAAGTTTGAGTCATTCGGCTTTCAGCGCCGAATACAGATATATGCAGACGGTATACTGGAACCCCGTCGTAGAGAGCTCCACGCATTTTGATCTGGGTCTGGGAAGCCTACCCAATGACCAAGACGGCAAGGCCCGGCATTGGCACCGAATCCGCGACATCATCGTGGGTACCTGCTTCGCAGCACCAAGGAGACCCACGACATTGTTAGTAGTGGGTGAGGACGCGAGGAACTCAGACTTCGTCAAGATCGTCGAAGAGGCTCTACGAGAAGTCTTCCCGGGGTTTGACGTAGAAGTCGCGAGTGCTCTGTCCGAGCAGCGAAGTGATAAGATGGATCCTGTCCATCTGGCTGCTAGGGGCGCCGCTGAATTCGCCAAGCGCGTACAGGAAGCTCCGGTTGGATGCACAGAGCCGGAGCGTTGTGCGGACAGGCGCCGTCCCTCACATGCGCAAAGTGGGGATCAGATAGTGTTTGCTGGTGACTTGTAAAGACTCAACTCCATATATTACTCACTGTCAGCTCGCCACTTGTGTGCCACTCCTGTGTGAAAATCTCTCACGATTGCGTACAGGATTCTGCGTATTTGCGCGCTTCATCCAAGCCTGTAGACAGCACCCTAGATGAGAAACTCAGGAGACAATGAAGAACCAGGAATTCTAACAATCTAGTTGCCTGATGTTGCCAAGTCGCAAGCAGTACGTAGTTACCCATAAAGCTTAGATCGCTGGATCTTGGTGTTCTGGCGTGTGACCACACGAACATCATCCATCCTGGGAGAGATCCTTCAGGATTGCATGCAAGCGCTGACTTTTGACACGTAGCCTCGAAACGAGCAATCTTACTTACCTCTCGCATGCCGAGCACGTTTGACTCACCCTCCAGGCAGCGGACATCGCATGTCGGCCATCTGCTCTTTTCGGTTGATGCTCCGCAGATGGAAGGATTATGTTGGCTGAAACCCAGCTTGAGCCTCCGTTCATCAATGCATGTAACTTTTCTTCGAACGACGAGTCTTCTTCGATTTCTACCTTCCAAGTGCTTCGATATCCAGTTGGTCATTGCAATCTCCCTTCCTTCGCATGGACGTAAACCCTCTCTCCTCGTCTTCTCAAGTTCTCGGGTCTGAGTCTCAAGAGAAGGCGGCGTTGCGCGCTGCGGGTGTCAAAGATACAGACCACCATGATACAATCGACGCGAAGGTTCTCGGTCGATCTACCTCCCCGAATGGTGGGGTAAGAGAGACCAAGATCAGCTGTTCTGAGCAACCCGGGCAACCTGGCGATGGCGCTCCTGCCGAGCCATCAAAGGAAGAGGCGAGAGCGAAAGAGAAGGCCGAACTAAAAGCTGGATGGG
Organism: Botryosphaeria agaves; assembly: GCA_022813555.1. Taxonomy (NCBI): domain Eukaryota; kingdom Fungi; phylum Ascomycota; class Dothideomycetes; order Botryosphaeriales; family Botryosphaeriaceae; genus Botryosphaeria; species Botryosphaeria agaves. The sequence goes on along the minus strand of JAKLMF010000179.1, from coordinate 2,336 downwards.
GCGCTTACATGGTAGCGCAACACTTTCTTCATCCTCTTGAACGGCAGAAAGTGCTCACGGTCTCGGTCATAGAGATTATGGACGTATGCCACGCCTCTCGACCACGCGCTTCGACTCTGCGGTTTCCTTGCTGCTTGTACTGCAGGCGCGGTATGTACTCCCCTTGCCCGGAGCTCCTTCGTCCTGCATTGGATAGAAGTAGCTGAGATCGTGCTGCCAGGTGCTTCCGCTTATGACACTCGTCTTTGGGCGGCTAGTGAATGACTTCAATGGCTGGGCAAGGGGTTCAACAAGTCCCGAAGAACTGAGGGCAGCTATCAATGCCAATGCGTATGTTGTGGCTTCCTCTACCAGTTGAGGTGCGTGGCGCGGCAACGGATAACAGCTGACGATGAGTAGATTGTGGTTCGTGTGGCTATTCATTGTGAAGTTCAGTGTAAGTGATGTGCTTTTTGTGCGTGCTCTCTCATTGCACCTTCGCGTCAAAGCCACGAGCCGATTGTGAAGGAGACTTCTCTCGTACACTTACATCGAGCAAGCAGATTAGCAAAGTCCTTGACCCGTGTCTAGCAAACTTTTTTGTGTTATCATCGACGGATTCCCGCTGATGCCACTTTTCTTCAGACTGTGTACGTTCACACAACAACCTTCACCATCACGGCGATCAGAGCAACCAAGGCAATTCGTATGCGATACATCCATGCCATCCTTAGCCAAGACATCGCCTTCTTCGAGACACGAACCCCGGGCTCCGTAGCTACGAACATATCGAACAATGTCAATCTCGTCCAAGGGGGCCTTTCGGAGAAGATCGGTGTCATATTTCAGGGTCTCGCCATGCTCGTTGCTTCGTTCGTTGTCGCTTTCTCTCAGTACTGGAAGCTCACGTTAGTCGGCGCAGCCCCTTTTCCGGCAACGATCATCGGAGTCGGTGTCACCGTTGCCATGGATGCTCGGGTCGAAGCTAAGATCTTGGATGTCTACTCGAAAGCTGGAGGAATCGCTGAAGAGACCCTCAGCAGCATCCGTACTGTGACTGCGTTTGGCGCCGTCGAGAAGTTACGTAAGAGATACGATGAATATCTGGAGACTGCTAAGGGCTTCGGAATGAAGAAGGGTCCGCTCCTGGGCATTCAGTACAGCACAGGCTTCTTCATGATGTACTGTGTATATTCTCTGACATTTTGGTATGGGATCCGTTTGTTAGTCAGGGGTCAGATCAGTGATGGCGGCGAGGTTGTCACGTGAGTTTTTCATGCTTCGTTTATCCCCCCTATTCACAACTCAAGGGTCCTCTTCTCTATTGTCATCGGATCGTCATCTCTCTCGGCGATCTCTCCTGCGCTCGGCGATGTTACAAAAGCGGCAGCGGCGGCGAAAAACGTTCTTGACACTATAGCGTTGGAGCCTAAGGTCGACCCTGATACGCAAGGCGACAAGCCCGAAAGCGTGGTCGGAGGTATCTCTTTCCGCCACGTGTCTTTCGCGTACCCACGGAGACCGACTATCAAGGTTCTGGATGAGATAAATCTTGATTTTGAAGCTGGTAAAGTCACAGCAATAGTTGGAGCCAGCGGTTCAGGGAAATCCACCATAGTGTCGTTGACGGAAAGGTTCTACAATCCCGCTTCTGGATCCATAATGCTCGACGGCAGGAATATGAACGATCTGAACAGAAAGTGGGTGAGAAGCCAGATCGGTCTTGTGCAGCAGGTATGTCAGTGATTCTTTAGAATTTAACAACTTTTTGAGAGCTGTTCCAGAGACTGCCTAGACAACGCTGATAAGAACACTCCGTCCAGGAAGCCTTTCTATTCAACGATACTATATACAATAACGTCCTCCACGGTCTCTGTGCAACTGGGATGGATAATTTACCGGACGAGCAAAAACGGAAATTGGTCGAAGAGGCTTGTGCTTATGCTAATGCAGACACATTCATCCGTAAACTTCCGAACGACTATGACACCAAAGTCGGTGAGCGGGGCTCGGTACTCAGCGGTGGCCAAAAGCAGCGCGTAGCCATCGCTCGCAGCATTATCTCGGATCCAAGCATCCTTCTCCTCGACGAAGCCACATCCGCTTTGGATCCTGTTGCGGAAAGTGCGGTGCAAGAAGCACTCGACAAAGTCACTAGGAAGCGAACTACTATTGTCATCGCGCACAAGCTGGCTACTATCATGAAAGCTGACAAAATCATCGTCATCAGTTCCGGTAAAGTGGTTGAAGAGGGCACTCACCAGACATTGTTGGCCGCCGACGGTGCTTATGCCCGTCTCGTTAGAGCTCAGAACCTGCATCTCACTGCTGATGGAAAAAAGAAAACGGGCCTTGCC
>JAKLMF010000178.1:0-25382 GCA_022813555.1 Botryosphaeria agaves | reverse complement strand
CTACGGAAGATCAGAGGCTTGGATGTGCTCACACTGGAAGATAACTGCGTGCGAGATGCCATTGCAGGTTTCAAGGGCCAAATAAAGGAAGATCCCAGGGACAAGCTTCAGACCACATGCATCAAGAAGAGATGTCGCCTGTTCCACAACCTCACAAAGACCCTGAGAAGAGAGCTGGAGGTCGCGCAGAAGTGAGCATTGCTCCTTGCTGAAACGTGTTGCTCTCCGTCTTGACGTCGGGCTCGATCGGGTTCCTCGCCTTGCAAATCGATCATCCGCCGTCATACATCTTTGCTGTATTAATGGCTTGCATTACATTTCTGTCTAAACGGGGTCTTGTACTCATCAAATAACATTCAAACTGGCGCATCTAATCTGCTACCGTGTCGCGTTGTACTTGTGTGTTTCAGAGCTCCCGGATTGCCCTTAAAGATCTGCCCTTCATCGGTCTTTCGGTATGTAAGATAAATTGCACTTAGGCAGACCAACCTTCAATCATGTGTCGAGATCGTCGCATCTCTTGTGTTGTTGCCAGGTTGCGAGGAACAGAGAGAAAGAGCGATGTTCAGCGATGGTGTTCTTCGCATGAAAACGATCGCAACGAAGTGCCTGCCTATTCCAACTTCCAGCAACCCCCCCTGTGCTGCAGGTGGCACGGATGATGAGGTGAAGATGGTCATGGACCATCGCGGATCCTGGAGCCTCGGTGGTAACATGCTTGGTAGGAGAAATGCTATCAATATAACTGTGCCCAAAAATACATCCGGCGCCGACACTTTGCACCCACCAAGGCAATCCTCACCACACCACATTCATGTCAAGCACGAGCACTGACAGGACTCGTAGTGGAGTGGTCCATGTCCACACGTCATCTCACATGCCAGCACGCTCGTACAACAGCCAAACAGATCATGATAGAGCGCAACAACGCTGAAATCGGGCCTTTTCTTCGTTAACTAGTTAATGTTTCCTTTGTAACCCTCGACGGCTCTATTTCTGGGCCCACGAGCCGTCCCTCATACCAAGCCTTGCCTGGGCAGACCTCCGGAGCAAGGAACATGACCAGGGTTCTCGGAATGGTGATATTCCCTCGGATTTTCGGATGGATTGCTCGGATCCGCACATCCTCCTTAGGACCTCGACGAGATCGCCTGCAAGCACAAGATGTAGGTACACGCATAGAACGGCAAAGGATGCACCATAGGTTGACGTGGTCCGGCGCCTTGGGACGGGAGAAATTGCCGACCGAGATCCACTCAACTCATCGGACGAAAGCGATTGCATCAAGGCGCCTATGGTCTTCGGAGATTTTGAGACGTCGCTCGTCATCTAGGCGACAAATGGAAATAGAGCACAACACCTAGCACATTGCAAAGGCAAAGCTCTCTCTGGACGAGTGCTTATTTCCACGGGGTAGCATTCCAGCGTGACAGCGATGGAAGTGATAGTGGAGATGAGGTCCCTTTGCCAATCACCGATTGCCGAGCCTTCGGCGTCAAGCCGAATGCAGCCGGCCGGGCAAGGCTGAGCCAGGGAAAAGACCTATCACAAGCTTAGCGCCCCATCCATGGTCTCAACCTCAGACCTTCGCTGTCACCAAGCGCTGCTGACCCCCCTAGACAACTGTTTCATGAAACAAGAGTCGCCGTGGGAGTCGCTATGGCCGTGTCATCTCCATTCTATCCTGCAATCTGGCGTGGTCTCATTAATCATGGCCGTTGTCCCTGTTTCTGCACACGGCAGCATACATCACTGTTCCATTGTGCTATCTTTGTGTCTGTAGAGAAATTCACCCACGCTCTTTCTTTGAGTCACGCAGGCGGGCTCTTTGTTGCAAACACGCTCCTTCCAACACTCGCTCTCCACGGCATAGTTCTTTGTCTGAAGTCTAACTATCTTTCGGCATCTTGAGAATATACCACAATCTTTTATCTCCACATCAATACGTGTATAGAACATCGCATAGCAACCCATCATGCTGTCCACCATCCTTAGAACTGTGGCTTTAGCAGCCGTAGCTCTTCCACTGGGCTCGGCGCAGACATTCACATCATGCAACCCCACCGAAAAAAGTAGGTCCCACAAGCATCGCAGCTTTAATAGACGCTCGTTCAGTTCCCCGCTGACCATCTCTCAATAGCTTGTCCTTCTAATACCGGGCTCAGCACAGCCCAGTTCTCTAGCGACTTCACCACTGGCTCCTCCACAGGCTGGACGACGACGGCCGGCTCCGTCAAGTATGGCGCGAATGGCGCTGAGTTCACCATGAACCAGCGAGGCGACGCGCCAACCATCCAGACCGACTTCTACATCCTCTTCGGCTACGTAGAGGTGAAGATGCGGGCGTCCAGTGGCACTGGAGTTGTGAGCAGTATTGTGCTCGAGTCGGACGACTTGGACGAGGTGGACTGGGTAAGCTTGTTCTTCTATGACCGACTTGTTGCAAACGTGCTGTATAACAACCCACTAACTAACGATATCAGGAATTCCTCGGCGGCAACAACGCCCAGGTTCAGACCAACTACTTCGGCAAAGGCAACACCACGACCTACGACCGTATGATCCCATACAGCGTCTCCGACGCCCAAGGCACTTCCCACACCTACGCCGTCAACTGGACTCCTGACGCCATGACCTGGCTCATCGACGGCGTCGCCGTCCGCACCCTCCCTTACGCCGCCGCAAACGGCGGCACCAACTTCCCGCAAACGCCCATGAACATCCGGCTCGGCATCTGGGCCGGCGGCGACCCGAGCAACTCCAAGGGCACCATTGAGTGGGCTGGCGGCGAGACCGACTACACCAAGACGCCGTACACGATGTACGTCGAGTCGGTCAAGGTGACGAACTACAACCCGGCGTGCGCGTACACGTACGGCGACAAGTCGGGCTCGTGGCAGAGCATCCAGAAGGACACGTCGTGCGTGAACTCGACGACGGGCAGCAGCTCTGCTGTGGTGTCATCTAAGACTGGCGTTCAGTCCGCTACGGTTTCGTCGGCTGCTGCCCTCCCGACTGCGCTTATCCCGGTGTCCGGCTCTTCGCCTGCGGGTGGGAACGCTACGTTTTCTCTGAAGCCGACGGCTACGGGATCGCACAGCTACGTATTCTCGTACGGCGGGTCCGCGTCAGCGTCCTCTGCGAATGCAGGCGTCACTCCCGGCTCCAAGCCTGGAGTAGGTGCTTCTTCAGGCTATGGCTCCGGTTCCGGCTCGAACTACGGCTCCGGCTCCGGCATGAACTCCACAGCGGCAGGCGCAGCCGCAGGTTCCGCATCTACTGCAGTTCCGGGCTCGGGCTCGGGCTCGGGCTCGGGCTCAGGCTCAGGCTCAGGCTCAGGCTCAGGCTCAGGCTCAGGCTCAGGCGCAGGCTCAGGCGCAGGCTCAGGCGCTGCAGACGGTGGCGCCACCACCGTCGTAGCCACCTACACCGTCACCGGCCCCTGCTCATGCAGCGGCAGCCACCCCGCCTACTCCAACGCCACCCTGGCCGCCCCAATCTCCGGCACTGCGCCGGCTCAGGCTTCGTCTGTCCAGGCGTCGGCCACGGCGCCCGTTGCTGCCTCGTCTGCTAAGGCATCCGCTACGGCGCCGGTGCAAGCTTCGTCCGTGAAGCCGGCGGCTTCGACCTTTGCGACTGCGTCTGTGGCGCCGAATGGCTCGGCTGGCAAGGCTAGTTCGACGGTTGCGGCTGGGGTGGGGGGAAGTCTGACGTCTAGCGCGCCGGTTGTGCAGTTCACTGGTGCTGCGGCGAGGATGGGCTCTGGGTCCTTGGTCGGTGCGGTGGTAATGGGTGTGTTTGGCGCTGTTTGCTTGCTGTGAGACATTCGCCAACGCTTGGAAGATTCCCCATTTTCTTCGTTGGGTTCTCTTGTAGACCTCCAGGGTGGCTTAGATACCTTTCAGGCTGGTGCATTTTGCGAGGGCGGTATCGCTAGACTGTGTTTTGGTACTTTAGGAGGAGCAAGATTGTCATGGGATCTTGAATTTGTAAATTTGTTCCATAGGCGTCACGGAGCCTTAGATACCATACACTCGCTGAATAGCGATGATGCTAATAGAATGGAGATATTTTATACTCTCTCTGCGGATGAGTCGTAGTCATAGTAGGGACGCATTGTTGGTTGAAAATGATCCACACTCTCGTCTCTACGCTTGGTCTTTGACTAAAGACTGCTCGCAGAGGCCCTCAGGATGTCCCTCGTGGCCGTGGTGTGTCTGGGATGGCGCTTTTGGAAAGACGAACCGAGTCGGACGGTCGGACCACATCGGGCCGGCGAGCTCAGCCTCGACATCAACTTTCGATGTGTTTCCAACTGCACTTCTCCAATATTCAAGATACCCAGAACAAGCTCTCTTTTGCTTTTCGCTCACCAAATCACCCAAGTAAGTAGCCGAATGTTTCTTCAGCTTCTCCACTTCCAATGATGATCCTTTTGCTGTGCACCAGTCCGAGAAAGACTTGTACTCTTTTACCTGCGGAAAAAAGTCACCCAAGACTTAATATCTGATAACCACCATCGTTCACAATCGTAATTCTTCGAGCTGTCGGCTTCACAAAGACTGATCTCATTACAGCTTTTCTACAGTACGGTTGCATCACCACTATAGTTGACTGAGCGTAATCAAGATGGTGCTCCATAACCCGAACAACTGGCACTGGGTCAACAAGGACGTTCGCGAATGGGCGCGCCAGTACCTAGACACCGACCTTGTTGGTATATCTGCCGAGGACAATGGTGTGTCGGCCAAGATAGACAAGGTCGTCAGCATGGACGGTGATGTCGATGTCAGTCAGCGCAAGGGGAAAGTCATCACCCTGTTCGACGTCAAGTTGCAGCTAGAGTACTCAGGTACGGAACTGCTTCAACATGATTGGGCGATCAGATCTGACAGAAGTCTAGGCAAGACGAGCGACGATAAGGAGGCTACTGGTAACATCACGATACCAGAAGTCGCGCACGACACTGAGGCAGATGAGTATGTCGTATGTTCCCTTTCCCTGTCAGCCGCCTACCATGTACACGCCGCTAACTGCCCTCCTCTGTCCAGTTCGAGATAGACATCTACGACAACTCTGACACCAAACAACCCGTAAAGGACCTCGTCCGGTCCAAGATCTTACCACAACTGCGCGAACACCTGCAGAAACTTGGCCCGGCTTTGATTACGGAGCATGGCAAGGATATACAACACACCGCCGACTCCAACCCTTCCAGCGGCTTCTCGACGCCAAAGCACACGTCGAGCTCGCACGTCAACAAACCTTCAGACGGACAGAAGGCATCCGCACCAGCAACCAGCCAATCAAGCGGCAAGGGACCAAGTGTCAACGTCACCACCGTGACCGACAACGAGGAGTTTCGCACCACAGCCGCTGAGCTCTACACCACCTTCACCGACCCTCAACGCCTCGCCGCATTCACACGCTCTCCACCGAAGCCGTTCGAGGCCGCCAAGGAGGGCGGCAAGTTCGAGCTGTTCGGCGGCAACGTGAGCGGTGAGTACACCACGCTTGAGCAGCCGACGCGCATCGTGCAGAAGTGGCGACTGGCGCAGTGGCCGCAGGGCCACTACTCGACGCTCAACATCAAGTTCGACCAGAACGATGTTGATGCTGTGACGGTCATGCGGGTGGACTGGGAGGGCGTGCCGGTGGGGCAGGAGGAGGTGACGAAGAGGAACTGGGGCGAGTACTATGTGAGGAGCATCAAGATGACTTTTGGCTTTGGGACGGTGCTGTAGGGGAGAGGGTTGTGCTGAGGGAGCCTCGTGGAGGAAGTCGAGGATGATGATTGATGCTTTATGAAGTCGTAGAGATAGGCAAACAGGGTAGACACACAGCTGGCCAAATAAATAACCTTTGCAATCTTCTACACTACTGTTGCGTATGCTGTCGGAAGCACAAGTTGTTCACATCTCTTGAAAGGCGCGGTACTGACAGGATCTCGACACACTGGTGCATACAGTGCAAACACGTCAAGTCCCCGGACCCCATGCCGTTTTACCCCGCGGGAGGTTGAGCTTGCCTGCATATCCCGCCAACAATTCAACTTCTATCCAGCCAACTACTTCCGCTATCTCTGGCCCTCTGACCGCATACTGCAGTCAGCTAGGAACTTTCCACTATGATATCTGCGCCCAGGCCCTCTCAGGAAAAGCGCAGCCGGCACCGTTTTACAGTGCAGACTATTTAGGCACCACTGGTAGCTTCTTGAAAGTTGGCATATTGAAGGATATCTTTTATACAGTGTACGTTTCCACTCAATTCGCTTCTCTTTGTGCAGAGTCTTGAACCTGAACAGCACTGACAGAAGCGGTGAGCAGTCACGGCCGCCACATATCCCGTTGTTCTGCAACAATCCCGCACTCAACCAAAAGAGCAATCCGTAGACATCCGGAAGAAGCGGCTCGCACGCAGCATCCCAGGGCTCCTTGCTCCGTCCAACACACATACCAGACACTATGGCGAAAGAGAAGGAAAACGTAGTCAAGCCCAAGCAGAAGCTAGCGCCCATGAACAACTTCGTCTACGACCTCCTACTATGGACCATCTCCGTCCTAGTCGACCTCTTCTTCCGTGAAGTGCATCCCCGCAGCTCCTGGAAAATCCCCCGCAAAGGCCCCGTCATCTTCGTCGCCGCGCCGCACGCGAATCAGGTATACAACAACCCCTCTTCCCCGCAAACCCTTTCCCATCACATGGAGACCAAGTGCTGACGATGAGACGTGTGCAGTTCGTCGACCCCCTGATCCTCATGCGCGTCATCCGCCAAGAAGCCCACCGCCGCATCTCCTGGCTCATCGCCGAGAAGTCCATGAAGCGCAAGTTCATCGGCTCGATGGCGCGCTCCATGGGCGCCGTCTCCGTCGGCCGCGCGCTCGACAGCATGCGCCCGGCCCAGGGCAAGATCTACCTGCCCGACCCGGTCCACGAGCCGCTGGTGGTGAGGGGCCGGGGCACGGACTTTGAGGGCAAGGATTTTCAGGTGGGCGGGCTGTTGGTGCTGCCGAGTGTCAAGAATGTGGCGGCGAATGCGGAGATTGTGGAGATTAGAGGGAAGGAGGAAATCAGGTTGAAGAAGCCGTTTAAGGGGGCGGTGGCGTATAGGCAGTTGACTGGGCGGGAGGATGTTACGGAGGAGGGGCTGGTGCCGAATGGGAGTGGAGCGGGGGGTGGAGGGAGGAAGCAGGGATGTGCGGAGGGATATGAGGGGACTACTTTTAGGATCGCGCCGAAGGTCGACCAGACGAAGGTGTATAATTTGGTGTTTGAGACGTTGAACCATGGAGGTTGCGTTGGAATCTTCCCGGAGGGTGGGAGTCATGACAGGACGGAACTTCTGCCGCTCAAAGGTATGGGATGCCAATATCGCCGAGTGAGATTATTACAAGATCGCTGATGTTTTCCAGCTGGTGTGGCGATTATGGCGCTCGGTGCGCTTGCAGCTAACCCCGACTGTGGGCTGAAGATCGTTCCTTGCGGGATGAACTACTTTCACGCTCACAAATTTCGGTCACGGGCTGTCGTCGAGTTTGGAACACCTGTCGAAGTACCCCCTGAGTTGGTCGAGATGTATGCACGAGGCGAGCGCCGAGAAGCGGTGGGCCAGCTGCTGGAGATGATATACCAGGCTCTGGTGTCAGTGACTGTTACTAGCCCGGACTATGATACCCTCATGGTACGTCTAAATTCGAGGCCTCCAAAATTAATACAACTCTAATCTTGCCCAACCTAGCTCATCCAAGCCGTCCGCCGCCTCTACAACCCCAAAGGCAAAAAACTCCCCCTCCCCATGATCGTCGAGCTCAACCGACGCCTGGTAAAAGGCTACACGCGCTACAAAGACGACCCGCGCATCATCAACCTTAAGAAAGCTGTCCTCGCCTACAATAAAAAGCTCTTCATGCTCAACATCCGCGATCACCAAGTCGAGTACGCTAAATTCACCGCCCCACGCGTCATCTTCACCCTCATCTACCGCCTCGGCAAACTGCTCCTCCTCTCCGCCGGCGTGCTACCGGGCCTCGTCCTCTTCGCCCCCATCTTCATCGCCGGCAAAACCATCTCCGTCAAGAAATCCCGCGAAGCGCTCGCCGCATCCACAGTGAAGATCCAGGGCCGGGACGTCATGGCGACGTGGAAGCTCCTCGTCTCCATGGCGCTCGCGCCCGCGCTGTACACTTTCTACACCGTGCTGCTGACGTGGTGGACCTACCACAACCGCGTGCGGGGCCACATGCCCGCGTGGGTGCCCCTCTCGGCCGTCGTCGTCTTCGGCTACGTCGTCTTCCCCACCATCACCTACGCCGCGCTGCGCTTCGGCGAGACGGCCATGGACATCACGAAGTCGCTGCGCCCGCTGCTGCTCAGCTTGAACCCGTCCTCCGGCAACACGCTGGTGAAGCTGCGGGCCGAGCGGGCGGCGCTGGCTGCCGAAGTCGCGGACCTGATCAACACGCTCGGGCCGGAGATGTTCCCGGACTTTGATAGCGCGAGGATCGTGGCGGATCCGCTGGATGGGGGACACTGGGATGAGAAGGACGAACGGCACAATTTCGACTCCGTGCCGAGTAGCCCGGCCAGGAGTAATCCGGACACCGCCACCCCTGGCGCCCTCACCAGCATCCTGCCGCGCAACGAGTCCTTCAAGAACCTGGCCGGCGTCGGCTTCTTCGCGTCGAGGCCGGGCACGCCGGGGCCGGGGCAGGCGAGGAGCAGGAGCAGGACGAATAGTGGCGCATTCCCGGTGTCCGGGTTCAGTGGGATGAGCACGCTGGACTCGAAGGAGGGGTTTGATGAGGTGACGCAGAAGATCCGGGGCGCGATGAGGGAGAGGGGGAGGAGGAGGAAGAGTGGGGGGTGGGAGCAGTGGGAGAGTGGGACGAGTACGCCGTGGAGTGAGGATGGGGAGAGGGAGAGGGAGGGGAAGAAGGAGCTTTGACTGGATAAGGAGGGTCGGATGGGAACGGAAAGTCGAATGGGAAAAAGGAGGGTACTTTGGTTTTAGCAAGGAAAAAGGATGTTCGAGCGTGAGAGGAAAAGGTGGACTTTTGGATTCTTTGTTTGAGCTATATACCATTATGATGTCGATGTCGATTTCTGTCAGGGTTTGGTAGCGTAGGGTCAAAACCTATGCGAGGCGTTTGGTTCTGTGAGGGTTCCGTCAGGTGATGTCTACAAGGATGCTCAAAGTCCATTCTTAAACATATGCTTCGATATATTAGAACTCCCGATGGCCTAAGCTGACATCTGGCACCCCGAATGGCGGGATCTTTGGGTTTGGAGTAACACTGGCATTCAGATCAGTGTTGCTATCCATATCGAACATCTCATCTGATAACTTACCCGTATCTCATCTGAAGCTCGTATCAGATTGGGCTTGGCGAACTCGAGCCTGTTTCACAATCCATGCATCCCAGTCGGTTCATGCAGCATCTCTGCAGCCCCGGCAAGCATGTAACTGCCAACTCCCACCCCTCACCCCCTGTCCTCGAAGGGCCATCGACAGCCTCGAGCTCAACATCTCTCCAACCCGGCCCCCATTGTTCCGCACTTCGCTGCAACATAATCGCAACCGCTCCACCCTCCACCTTCCACCCCGAGATAGAGACCACTGTGTACCGCCAACCTTTGCTAAAGCCTAACTTTCCGGTGTAAGGCTTGGCTAACGCGGCATCTACGGTCTGTTAGTCGACCACACAAACCGTGAGAGTCTGCTGCTGTAGTTGTAGACGTGGGCTTGTGGGCATCGTCATGGCTGTTGCCCACCAGCTGCCTGCCTAAGAAGCGCGGGCGACGTCCCAACTCGAGCAGAAAAATTACACTGGCTGCAGAGAACAGCGCAGCAACATAGCATCCCTTGACGGCCGACTCTCTGCCCGGCTCACCGCAGAAACTCGACATGTTTTCATACCTGCGATCTCACAAGCGCTCAAACTCGAGTCCCACATCGGCGCTACCCCCAAATATACCACCCTTAGACCTTCTACAACCGCACGATGCTCGCTCTGCCAGCAGACCCTTAGATGGCAGCAATTCCGTCACTCCCAAGTCGCCCACCTCGCCTTTCCCGCCGGTGTTGCCGCCGATCCCGCGTATTGCCTCAGAAGATGACCCTCAGCCGCAATCCGCAAATAGCTCGAAACATTCGCCAGCGCAAGGGCAGAGCACGGAGTCGGTTGCAGCTCAGGCGTGGAGCCAGGCTGGTGATGGCTCGAATCACATAAAGTCAGAATCCAGAGAGTCTCCCCCGCTTGGAATAAATAGGGACAGGGCCAGTCATACAGGCAAGAGGCCGGCTACGGCTGCGCCTGGTAATTCGAGGGCTCCATTGCAGAGGACATGGACATCTGACGGCGGTATCTATGGTGTTCAGCTGCAACCTCTACCCGTCGTTTCGACGAACTCGCTAGTGACGCCGTTCTCGACATCCTACTCCAGCTATGAGGCAGTCAACAAGTCACAACAAAACGAGAAGGTCGTGACACAGCCGAAACCACCGCAACAACCTCAACAACCGCCCACGCTGAGATCAGGCAAATCCAGACTTCATCTCCGGAATCCACTACCGCTTCTACTACGGCGGCGCTCCGCCCAGGCTGTGGAGCAGTTATCGGAAGAGAGCCTAAACAGCCTCAAGGTTGCGTCAATAACAACCCCGCCGCTTCCGGAAAATTTCGATCCGAGGATTAGAGGCAAAGTGGTTCACGACTTCAGTGCCCCGAGAGTGCGAAGGAACTTTTCGTACGACAGTGCCGCGGCTTCACAGTTCAGCCACGAAAAGCTTGGTAGCACCGCTGAAGAGAACTTTCTTGCCTCGGATACTGATGCGCCTGTGGTCTCAGAACAGACTGTGGAGAACAAGCTACCGAGGATTGAACATCAACACACGCCGGTTTTCAAAGAGCATTTTGATGACGATATAGATCCACAGATAGCGGAATCAGCACTGCGGGCCGAGTCTCTGGAGAACAAGAAGTTCCTGTCGAGGGTCTCGTTAACTCCTCCCGAGCACGAAACTCTCATAATACCGCCGTTCGCAAGGGACTCCAGGCATCTCGCAAGATCGGACACCGTCCTCGAAAACACCGAACATGGAGCTGAAGATACGGCCACACTGCCCACAGTACACGAGTCTCTCTCCTCTGCAGACACTCCTATCGCAGCAAAAACCCCACGCACCCAATCACCCAATCAGACCCGCTCGCGCTCAGCGTCCGGCGCAGACGTCGCCTTCCAGCCCGCTGGCCTCCCAGCGCACTTCACGAGTAGGGCATCTCAATTTAGTTTCCAGATGGGCAGCAAGGACTCTGCGGCCCAGGAGAAGCTGCTGGAGGAGCGGCATAAGGAGAAGGCTGCTGCGAAGGCGATGACGCAGGGACGGAACACGGGGGAGAGAGATGTAGATGAAGACAACGAGGACAATGAGGACGACATGTATGACTATGACGATATGGCTGATGATGACGACGAAGGGTTCGAAGAACGGATCCCGGGAGTCAATGCTGAAGAGGAGGATGAGGATGAGGATGAGGATGAGGATAATAGCTATGACATTGGGATTGGGTTGGATCCAAACGAGGTGATGTCTGACTTCGATTTCTCACGTACAGACTTGAAGGTCGGTTCATCGGGTTTTGTCGACCGACACCCTGCTGTCTTCACGACAGGAATCGTAGAGGACTGTCCTGTCGAGTTCACACCTTCTGAGTCGTTCCTGCAGAATGCGCAGGCCCAACCATCAAGAACGAAAGTCCTCCCTGACAATCAACCTCATGCCGCTTTTCCGTCAATACAGGAGGCTCTCAAATTGGAAAAGGCTAACGACGACTCCGATACCTCCGAGAACGACGATCTATACTTCGACGATGGACTAATAGAAGATCCCGACTCGGCCGGTGAGGGCCAATTTGACGAATCCCTGTTCGATGATCCTTCGAGCGCGTTGTACGAGCGGCCACCAGTCAAGCGGGATATGTTTGACGTTCAGCGATACGAGCAGCTGCAGAACGCGGCATCCTCAGTACAGAAACTCCGTGACCCTGAAATGAACAAAAGCTCTCTAGAGATCCCATCTCTCGTCGACAATGCAGGTGGGGAAAACAAAAGGGATAGCATGTTATCCGAGGACACTGAGGGAAGTGGCGCGGAGGATGTGACTTTCACGATGCTCAACGATCATCAATCTACACAACATAGTCAGGCCCCGCAATCCGATCTACAAGACCTCGCGGCATACCACAATGCCTTGGCTCAAGCAGCCACCAAAGCAGCCGCAGACGGCCGCTTCGCCCGCCACGGCAGTTTCGACGCAACCGGCATAAACAGCTACGAAGACGCCGAAACAAACTACGAAGACGAAGAATCCTCCCTCCCCAACATCTCCTCCCGCCCCAGCCTCATCCCCGACGACAGCCGCATCAGCCACGCGACCTCCTCCTCTCCCCTCGGCATCACCGGCCTCTCCCTCCCCCTCCCCGAACCCTACGATCCCACCATTGCCTACGACCCCTCCTACGTGGACGATTCCTACGACATCGACGACGACTTCGACCCCGCCCTCTCGGACGACCCCATCATCGCCGCCGCCAACGCCGAAGCCCTCGCCGCCGACGACGCCGGCTTCTACGGCCAGGAGTTCGGCTTCTACGCCGCCGCGGGCGTGGGCGGTGCCGCGGACGCCACCTTCGCCAACGGCGGCTACTTCGGCGACCGCGGCGCCGCCGTCGACCTGAACCGGCGCCGGAGCACCAGGGAGCCGAACCTGACGCCCATCACCGAGCGCTCGGAGTACTCGCACCGCAACTCGTTCGTCTCGCTGCAGAACCACTTCCTCGGTGCGCAGGCGGGCCAGCCGGCACAGGGGCTGCCGAGTCCGGGCCTCGCGCAGCTGGCGCTCATGAGCCCGCTCGTGTTCGACGACGAGGAGCTGAGCCTGAGCCAGCTGATGCGGCTCCGGCGCGAGGCGTGGGGCGGCAGCAATGCGAGTCTGCGCAGCGGCGGGAGCAGTAGCCCACGGCATGAGAGTCCAGTGCCGCAGGCGGGGTATTTCTTGCCGCGCGCGGGGCTGGGCGCGTTGATCTCGCCGGGGGGGACGGTGGGGCCTGCGGAAGAGGACGGGGGGGCTGAGGCAGGGGATGGTGGCGGTGCTGGTGATGGTGATGGTGATGGTGTGGTGGAGGATGATGATGATGAGCCTGGTGTGGAGGCGTACGAGGATGACGAGGACGACGAGGATGACGGGGACGAAGAGGCCGACCGCGATGACAGCCCGACCATCCACGCCGCGGACCAGCCCCCCTTCGCACAGCCGCCGCCCCAGCAACCCTCCCCGCCCAAACCTGCCTTCCCTCCACAGTCTACCGCTGCAACAGCATCATCTGCACAAGTCGCCGACCCCGCCAAACCTCCGTCCTCGTCGAAGCAGCAGCCCGCGTGGCGCACGCACAGCCGGACCGGCAGCGGCGCTGATAGCGTCACGTACGTGCGCGAACGGGACGAGGAGGGCGGTGGTGGGTTCCGGTGGGTGCTGGAACGGCGGAGGACGGGCGAGACGGGGGAGCTGCAGTTGGTGGGGCGGGAGGTGGTGGAGGGAGGACGGATATGAGGGGATCTGGGTGGGAGAGGGTGAGACGGGCTGAGATGGCCATGGTGGAGAGCAAAAGTGGGATGGGATATGAAGGAGGGAGTTTCGGCGTTGGAATTTGAGGTGGTTGGGAATGGGTATACCCGGACGGTCGTTTTGATTCTGAGTGGAAGAGCGGACGCCATGGTGCTTCTTTGGCGATATAGATAATAGCTTCTTATACATATGCATAGTCGTGTCACGCCCAGATGTTGCTATAGAATCAGAGGGAAGAAAAACTCGGCGACAGCGTGCCTGGAGCTCTTGAGCGCTATTGATGGTAGGATGGGAGCAAGCACGACCGGCACTGTGGCAATGCAGTACGTGTAACGCCATCTTGCAAAAGACGACCTCCTTTGTCAAAACCAACTCCTCCATATAGCCCGAATTTCGACCCCAGTACACCAAACCCACTCAAACATGCCCGTGTTCCTCCTTGTTTCCTCTGTGCGCCGTGTAGATGCGCTAATGGCGGCTTCCTGGCCTACTCCGCCCCTTCTTCATTTCCTCCTTACACTCCTTACAAAACCACACCGCTGCAACAAGAAAGGTCAGCACGCGCTCTCTCACACCCCAAAAGTCCGCAACAAAAGGGAGGGAGGGACGAAGGCAAAAGAAAAAAAAGAATCACTCACCACCCGTCGGCGCCGTCCTCAACCCAATACACTCGAGATGGAACCACTGCCTCTCACACCCCTCATTATCACACCCGACCATCTCCCCACTGCTAACACCATTACAATAACAATACCTCGGCTCCTCCTCCCCCTCCCCCACCTCCACCTCCTCAATCTCCCCATCCATCTCCGCCTCTCCCCCTCCACCGCCCTCATCCCCCGACGCCTCGCCTCCTGCCTCACTACCCGCACCGCCCGCAACCGGACTACTCCCCTCCGGCCCCTCCGCCGGCCGCACCTTCGCGCCCGCGCCCTTCTTGTGCGACCGCCTGGGCGCCGCCACCGCCACCGCACTTGCCACATCAGACCCCGAGGCGGTGTGGCTCCCGTTCGCACCGTTCCCCCTCGTGCTCCGTGACCGGGCCATCGGCGCCGCCGTCTCAGGGAAAGTGGACGTCAGCGGGGTGGCGGCTTTGGAGACGCGGCCGGCGCGTGTGGTGACTGGTGCGGGCACGACGGTGGTGATGATGGTGCTGGGGGCCGGGAGAGGGGCGGTGGAGGGGTCGGGCGGGGCGGCGGGGTCGTGGGAGGCGCTCTCTTCGCGCTTGAAGGGGGGGGCGGTGCCGTTCGTTGGCTGGGTTGGGGGTTGCGGTTGCTGTTGCTGGTCGTCGTGGGGGGTGGGGGCGTCGGTGTGGGGGTTCGGGTAGGGGAGGGGGGGAGGGAAGTCGAGTGGGATGCGGGTTGTGAGGGTTGTGGGTTGCTCTGCTTCGGTTATGGGAGCGGTGGTTGCGTCGACAGTGCGGTTTACGATTGGTGTTGCAGGCCGGTTCCGTGCGGCTTCTTGGTTGGCGGAGTGGTTGGATGCGGCGTTTGAGTGTTGGCGTACTCGTGAAGTCTGAGGACGCTGGCTGGGGTCTTTGGTGAATGCGGCGTTGAGGGGTGAAGGTGCTGGCTGAGGTGACTGGGCGCCTACTGCTTGGCTTCTAGTAGGTGTTAGCATTAAATATCAAGGAAGATCGCCAAAACTCACCGTTTGCGTACAGGTGCCGGCACAGGTGCCCGGGTCTTCTTCTTCCCCTTCTCCGCAGCTGGCGTCTCTCGGGGGCTACCCACTCCCGCCCGACCACTTGCTGCAATGGCTCCGCTCATCGATCGCTCCATCGCTGGCGCAGCCACACCGTTTTTATCTGTCCTCCGTCTCTTGTTCGGTTGAGCTGCGGTGATGCCGAGTCCAACCGTTCCCCTATCCGCTGCCCCAGCTCCAGCGTCGGCGGGCTTCCGTACCCTATTCAGCGGTGCTTTCTTGGGTGGTGGTCGGTCGTCAAAGTCCGAATCGACATGCTGGTTGCGATTTCGCTTCGCTAACATGGCCTCGCGTCGCGCTTCGCTTCTTGTGGCTGCTACGTCTCCTTCGTGTACAGCAGCTGCGGCGGCGGCCAAGTTGTTTGCTGCAGCGACGTCGCGTCTCGTGCGCTCGTTCGTCGCGCCACCCATCTTTCTTGACTCCTTCTCCGCATATGCCCAGTGTGTAAGACTTCCCAGACGCGCTTCGTCACTGACTTCTTCCGCAATGTATGGGTACGAGCTGTCCATTCGCGCCAGCGCTGTCGCCAGCGTCTGGTTCGCTGCAGCAAACACCGCGTTCTTCTCGTCAAGGATGGGCGCGGATTGATGGATGAGAAAATTGAGGTGGTTGAAGAGCTGCCTTCGACGGACTTCAGCTTGCGCGTCGTCGGCCTGCTCTTGGGCTTCGAGTTGGTGGTCGGTAGGAGCGGCGGGAAAGTGCAGTGGTGTGGCGCCATTGTGGAACGAGCCATTGACACTGACATTGGCACTGTTGTTTGTCGGCACGCCTACAACGGAACCCGGGACTGAGAAAGGTTGTTGTTGCGATGGCGGAGGAAGCTTGAAGATGTCATCAACGACGCGCTGGAGCTCCTGGCCAGGAGCGTGGATCTTTGCCTCAACTTCCTTCAACATGGAAAAGTGGCTTATGACATCTTTCGGCAAAGCAGTGATCGCGTCTGTGAAGTGTGTGATGGCAGGACACATGCCAGGTGCCGTGCTGCTGCTGGGGCCGTTTTCGGCGCTGGCCAGGATCGATCCGCGGCCAGCAAAGGGACGGGCATAGTAGTTGGAAGTTGTACGGCCCTGGCGAGCAGACTGACGGCGCCCAGACGTGCTTGGACCAGCCACGACGGTCTGAGTGACGGCTGAGGACCTCATACTGGAGGATTTGTGGGCGTTGAGGGTTTGGGGTGTGGAGGAGTGCCGGAAGCGACGCGCTGGAGCGCTTCTCGGAGCGGTTCACTGGGAACTCAGGCCAGCTCGCAGCACGATCGAGGTCATAAAACTGAGAGGCTATCGAAATGGAGCTGGTTACGCAACAAAGGAAGCATGAGTGGTGCTGGAGGGGAAACGATACATGTAGCGAAGAGGCGCGATGTGATCAGGGTCGACAGTGAATGTGTCGGTCAATATTGCCGGCTATCGATAACGACATCATCGGCGTAAGAGCCTCAGGGCACTCGCATATCCCCTCCACCTTTCCTTACCTAACTTTCTCCACATAGACCGGGTGTAGGCGCGTCTTTTGCATGATATTAATAGATCGATGATCAGTTTCTTTTGATTGCCTTGAGATCTTCTGATCTTTTAGCTATTTTGCTCCAACTTCCTTCTGTCACTGTCTGACTTATTCCTTCATTCTCCCAGTTTCTTCTTAAAACCCTTCACTCGGATTATATACAAGAGGTCGTTGGTGAACAGTCCCATTGTAGCGTATCCAACGACTTTCCTGTTCTTGCACAAATTCCCTGCGTCCAGTTGCACAGGTCTATATCTGCTCAGTAACCATACACTCGAACTGTCCTCTTTACCTATTCGTCCTATCGTATCACCCTCAATGTCATCTGACATGGACACACTCTCTCTCCGCGGCGCAGAGCTCTTTGCAAAGGGTGACTTCCGCGATGTCTTCTCGAGTATCCTCTCAGACCCGTACGACCCGGACAAGAACCCGAATGGCTTTGTAAACATTGGCACCAGCGAGAACTACATCATGCTGGACGAGGTGGCCGAGTTCTCCAAGAAGCACTTGGAACTATCATCACGCGATCTCAGCTATGGCGAAGGGCCTTGGGGGAGTGCTCGCCTGCGCAAAGCCATGGCGAAGCACATGACAAAGTATCTCCACCCCCATGAACCTATCGACCCAGACCACATGATTTTCGCGAACGGCGTGACGTCCATCTGCGAGATGCTAGGCTTCACCATCGCAGACGCAGGCGACGGCATCCTCCTACCCCGTCCCATCTACCAAGCCTTCCAAGTCGACTTCGGCACAAAAGCAAACGTCAAATGCGTCTTCGTCCCCTTCGACGGCGTAGACCAATTCTCCCCCTCCGCGGTCCCAAAATACGAAGCCGCAATCGCTCAAGCCTCCCAATCCGGCATCCGCATCCGCGCCCTCCTGCTCTGCCACCCGCACAACCCGCTCGGCCGCAGCTACCCCCGCTCCACCATCATCGGCCTTCTTCGCCTCTGCGCCAAGCATAACATCCACCTCCTCGCCGACGAGATCTACGCGCTGTCCACCTACGCCATCCCCGATAACGAAGCCGTCAAGTTCGAATCCGTCCTGTCCTGGGACTACTCACGGTACATCAGCCCGGACCTCGTGCACCACCTCTACGGCCTCAGCAAGGACTTCGCTGCCGGCGGCCTGCGTCTCGGGTGTATCTACACGCGCAACAGGCAGCTGCTGCGCGCGATGGGCGCCATGGCGCAGTTCCATTGGGCGTCGGCTGCGAGCCAGAAACTGGCGGTCTTGATGCTGGAGGATGAGCAGTGGATGGAGGCGTTTCTGGCGACGAGTCGCGAGAGACTGGCCGCCAGGAATGAGATGACGAGGGAGTTGCTGGAGGCGTATGGGGTACCGTATAGTAGGGGGTCGAATGCGGGGTTCTTTTTGTGGGTCGATTTGAGGAAGTATTTGCCGAGGGGTGTGGATGGGTGGGAGGGGGAGAAGATGTTGGTGGAGAGGATGATGCAGAGGAAGGTGTATATCACGGATGGGGCGAGTATGTCTGCGGAGGAACCGGGATTCTTCCGGGTGATATTTTCGGCCGATGAACGTGTCGTTAGGGAGGGCTTGAAGAGAGTTATGGAGGCTGTGAGGGGTTAAGCGACCTTTGGCCAAAGTATAGAAGAGCTATGGGAGAGTCTGGTACTTACACAGAAAGTTAGCTGTAAAGATACCTGCATAGGGTTTGTAGGACAACGACGAGGGACTAACAGCATCGGTGGACTGCTGAACAATCTACTCGCATCTTAACGTCTCTCTAGAAATTTCCAACCCTCAAGAAAGACCCAATCAAAGCAGCATAGTCGATGCTTATCGAGTATCGCGATACGACGATGTTCTTGGCAAAAATCGCTTACCGTTCGTTGACTCACTCAAATACGAACTGTCTTCAGTCATTCACCAGAGCGTCTCGCATGGCCGCCGCTATAAGAGAAGGGATGAAAGGCATCAGAATGAACTACGATCTCTTATTTTGAATCATTACAGGCCTGGTCTTGATACAGACATCACATCCACCATTCTTCTTCACCATCAGCACATCTCCCGACCTCCCTCCGCATCACCTCCACCATGGACAGCCAAACCTCCACCCACGGCCCCTCCTACGCCTACGCCTCCCCCCACTGGCCCGAATGCTACGACCTCTGGATCGACCACCTGTTCGGCCACCACGAAGACACCCCGATCTTCACCGCCGCCGCTCTCTCCCTTCTCCCTCCTTCTCCCGGACCCCTCACCATCCTCGACATCGGCACCGGCACCGGCCGCGTCGTGAAAGCCCTGGCGTCCAGCCTCTCCAGTGACGACCGCGCCCGAAACCTAAGTCTGAACATCACAGCTATCGACAACTCCCCCACGATGCTGGCTCGCGCGGCCCGCACTTTCAACCGCGCCTTCCAGGACCCCGGGAAGCTTCCGTCAAGCTGGACCGTCCACTGGCGCTGCGTCGCAGCCGCTGATCTGCTGACGGCTCTGCCCGCGCTGGACGGACGAGTCGACCTGGCCGTCTTCGCGGCCGGCGGGGTCGCGCACCTGACCGCCGAGCGCGAGATGGATGTGTTTCTGCAGCAACTGGCGGGCGTGCTGAGGCCCGGGCGGGGGAGAGCGGTTGTCAGCGTGCTGCATGAGTTTCTGCAGGTGGCTGGCGCGCCGGCCTTGCGGGATGGGGGGGCTAAGGAGGGGCGGAAGGGGGAGCCGGTAGTACTGCAGTCGGAAGAGAGGGAGGGGGTTGTGTTTGTTAAGCACCCTGCGGAGGAGAGTTGGGCGGGTGATGTGAGGACGGACCGGTTTGTTTTGGAGGTCAGGATGCCGGGAGGGGCTGTGGAGAGGAGCGAGATCGGGTGGAGTGAGAGGGTTGTGGATGAGGATGAGTTTGTAGGGGCGGTGGACAAGGCGGGGCTGGTGGTGGTAGAGAGGGTGAGAGGCAAGATACAGGATTGGTTCTTTCTTGGAGTGAAGTGAGCTGGCTTGCTGAGGCGGTGTCAGCCCGTTTCAATGCCTAGACCACATGAAATCTTGGCAGTGCTTCTTAAGCACAAAGGTCAATCCCTTCTGACCAAGTTGGAGATCTTCTGCGTTGGGGTAAGGTGGGAGTAGTCCTGTTTGCGTAGTGGTAGAATTTGGGGATGGTTTCCGCCAGGAACACCGATTGGGCAGATGCAGTTGCCGCCTCCGGAGACATGGACAAGGCTGGCGGGAGCGCAGATCAAGATCTTGCGAAGTGTTAAGGATGGTTGATCTGCAGATCGTCCGTTGTCAGTACATGCATAATCTGTTTGATCTTCAAGGTGGAGAGGCCCATGCAAGATAGAAAGAAGCTCTCAGTTGGCGTATTGTCCCAGGCAGATTTCCAGCGCTGCCGGCCGTGACGTGGCTTTGCAGGAGTGTGCGATTTGTGCTCGCAAACGCAGCTCTGCGAACAACCTTACCAGTGCCTCTGACGTCTGCCGTCCCAAAAGCTCCGTCGATCCGGTCTTCAAAACACCAACGATCTTCACTGCTCTTCCCCTTGCGGCCATCTGTCTCAGTCCTAGCGGGCGATCTTGAAGCCACGGCTCCCCAATGCAGCGCCCCCAACCCCATCATTGCTGCACGGCTATAACTCCATAAGGGTTTGCGGCTCGCTGACTGACGCTACGGAGATTTCATGATGCAATGTACTAGTCGCAGAATGAAACAAGTGGCCGTGGTAAAATTCACAGCGTCTGCCCGTGAGATGGCCTCTTGCGTGTTTGTGCCGACATGGCCAGCGAAGGATCAAGCGGCGATTCCGAGTTTCTAGAGGTACTGGAAAGAGAAGGCTTGCAATGGACCGAGTCAAACTTCATCCAATGGCGCAACGACAAAGCTGGACATCCGAGGAATTGGTCAGCTGCACGCAAGGCGTACGACTGTTCCGTCACCATGTCCTTGGAGTTCTTCACGTACGTTCGGGTGTACTGGTGTATCTGATGGCTGCTGACATGCATGATAGAACGGTGATTAGTACGGCAGGTGTACGTGAACGTCGCTTGTTGAGGCAGATGCCTGACAGCCAAGTGTCAATCCACTGACGGCTGCTCGATGAATCCAACCTTCTGCGGCCAAACAAGCGAGCAAAGAATACGGCTTGGGCCCTGTCACTAGCCTTGTCGCTTTCGTCTTCATGTGAGACCTGTTGTGGATTTTCGATCAGGGCCATCCACTCACCGGTTCCGAGGTACCAACTCGGACAAGCTTTGGGCGGCCTGATCACGCCGCCGTACTCCGAGTCTTTCGGACGAAGAAAGCAGTATCTGATCTCCTGTGCTACATACAGCGTCTTCTGCATCATCATCGGTGTTGTCCCGTCGATTGCTGCCGCCTTCGTCGGTCGGTTGATCAGCGGCTTCGCCTCCTCTGTGCCTTCCGTGGTCGTTGCTGGGTCGGTTGAAGATCTCTTCAACACGAAGGCGCGTGTTTGGATGGTGCTCGTCTGGAACAGCGCCACCACTGCCGCTCTTATCGTCGGGCCCATCTATGGCTCTTTCAATGCGGAAGCCATAGGCTGGTGAGCTTTGCCGGTTTACCTTTTCAATCTAGGCCCCTGGTATTTGTACATGCATTCATGGATATCCTGCTTACAATGCTGTCTCAGGCGCTGGATCTTCCACATCGCAGCCATCACCACAGCCATCAACTTGGCCCTCCCCTCTTCGTCCGCGAAAGCCGCCCCAGCAAGCTCCTCGAGCGCCGCACCAGCAAACTCCGCGAGTCCACCGGCCGCGACGACCTGGACATCCACAATCCCGACGCCGAAAAGTCCATCAAGATCGTCCCCGGCCGCCCGCTGCGCCTGCTCCTCACAGAGCCAATCGTGATCCTCATCTCCGTACTGAGCGCCAGCTCCTGGGGCCTGATCTACCTCTCCACCGAGTGCCTCAGCGTCGTCTACACCTCCCCACCCTTCTCCTTCTCCGACCCGCACTCCTCCCTCGCCTTCCTAGCCATCGGCCTCGGCATCCCCCTCAGCATCCTGCCGCGCCTCTGGGACATCCACGTCCTCGACGCGCGCCGGCGCCGCCACACCCCCGCCGAGCCGGAAGAAAAGCTGATCGGGCTGCCCTTCGCGTGGACGGTGCCGCCGCGCGTCACCGACGTCCACTGGATCGTCAGCGTGCTCGGGCTCGTCCCCGTCGGCTTCGCGGCCAACGAGATCGCGTACACGCTCAGCGGCTACCTGGCGAACGCGTATACCGTGTATTCATCCTCTGCGTTCGCGTCGCTAGCGTTCTTGCGCGTGTGGGTCGCCGGGACGATGCCGCTGTTCGCGACGCAGATGTACGAGGGGCTGGGGAGTAATGTTGCCACGTCTATTATTGCGGCGCTGGCGACGGGGTTTTGTGTCGCACCGGTTGTGTTTTTGAGGTTTGGGAAGAGGTTGAGGGAGGGGAGTCGGTTTGCGAGGTTTAGTGTTGAGCAGAATCGGAGGACGCAAGTTCAGGAGGATTGAGAGAGGTTTGGGGTGGCATGTGCTGCTGTCTTGGGCACTGTTCTGCGGAACTGGCGTTTCTGTAGGCCGATTCGGCCTCTCAAAGACTTGCGAGTATGATACTAACGTCAACTGCAAATTATTGGGCGGGAAGTCTTCGTCTCCGTGTGGACGTAGATCAGCTGGTTCTGATTAGAGGTAAAGCCGATCGAAAGTCTACGCATCCGTACGACAGCACGATGTGGAGCGAGCTTAGATTGCGTCTCAAGTCGGGATGAGATTCTCAGCGCCGGTGAAGGTGGACAGATCATCGCGAGTCAGAAGAGTTGGCCGCGAGGTATGGTGAGGACGGCAGCAGGCATCAGGTCCGGAACTAGTGAACGTTAACCTGCGCTTATAGCTCAAGCACACGAAGCAATTCAAACGTCACGTTGATGTCGTTGCATGGGGAGAGAAGGAATGAACCTTGCGCTCCTGTCACATCAATGCATTGAAAGGCGAAGCTGGGACCGTCGACGGCCGACTGAGTCCATGTGAGGAATACTATGGTTCCATTATACGTTACATATCCAACACCTCAACAGTTGTGGAGAAAAGTCGCCCAACACCCTGAAGTAGCCCGCTTCTACGATTGGTGTCCCGCATGATTCCATCGATAAGGCGCATCCAGTTTGAGCGTGGAAGTGTCGCCTCTCGAGAGTTTAAGTTTCAGGTACTGCAGCAACCATGGCAGGACGTGTTTGACTTGGTATTGGATGTGGTCTCTTGTTTTGACGGAAACTATACAGGAGTCAGCGATGGCAAGGATCGGAGTACTCTGAGTCCGGCACGCGAGTGTCAGGAAGCTTACAGATGTCGTTCAGTTCTTCGAGAGTGGCTTCTTTGGTCTCGTACACGAGAAGGAAAACGAGGATGAAGGCGATCACGTTGAGTCCGCTGAAGGAACGCGTCAGCTACGCGTGTGAAGAGTTGGAGCGAGGAACTCACGCGAATAGACACAGCAGCCCTGTCGCTTTCAGCGAGTTGTTGAGGAACGGCACGGTTAAGCTGAGGATGCCGGCGCCCAAGAGATTCCAAAACACCGCGAAGGACATGCCAACCTCTGCAGTACAGTCAGCAGCTGAGGATTAACAGTGTCCATGTTCAACGCACCTCTGTTCACGAGCGGGAAGACCTCAGCGCTGTAGGTGAATGGGACAGGACCCAGACCGGGTGCGTAGAACATTCCGAATAAGATGACGAAGAACGTTACGATGCCGATGTGTGCCTTGCTGGCGTCCGGAATCCTGAACGCAAAGCCCGCGGCAAGAAGCGTTATTGCCAGACAGGGAATGGTGAACAGCAACAGCGCTCGCCTGCCCCTTTTATCGATGGCGCCAAGTGCTGGCAATGCGAACCTGGAATATGGTTAGACAATGAACTATCACCGAATTCCTGCGAGACAGCGCCGTACAAGAAGTTTGTCAATCCGAAACCCCATCCTAGCCATAGTGCCTGCTTCTGGTCGCCCGCGATCTGGTCCGCATCAAGGCCGGTCATATCGGAGGGGATGAAAACAGAGGAAGAATAAAACGCTTCATGAGAAAAAGAGAAGTCAGCCACTGCTCGAGATCAGGGAGTCATTGCTGAGGAGGCGTACCGATGATGTTGACACCGCAGAGCTGTTGGGATATCATCACCACGAATGCTGCGACCAAAGCACGTCGGATTCTCGGTACTGATCCGAGCTGCCAAAGCCTTCCCCAAAAGCCAGTCTTCTCCAGCCACGACTGCTGCCTTTGGAGCGAGGCTTGGACGTCGGCATCCATTTGCTGAAGCTCTCTATCGTTCTGGGCTGTCCCGCTCTTAGAATCCAGCTGCAAGGCGATTGCTTCCTTCTCAGCTTCGATTTGGGTGTGGATGTAGTAGAGCTCTCTGGCTGCTTGTAGTGGAGTTTCATTGAGGTAGCAGAGACTTTTGAAAGCCTTCTTGTAGTTCCTCCTCTTGATCAGGAAGCGTGGAGACTCTGAAACTTGATCAGCAGCGGATCCAGATGGCTGGAAGAGGAGACTGTACCGGGACAGACATAGATCAGCGCCAACAACGGAATCGCTGGGAGACAAGCCGCAGCGAGCTGCAACCTCCATGCAAGGTTTTTGATGTCGAATACCGCTAGGTTTGCCGAGAAGCCTCTGTCGTTCAGTTGCGTCAGCTGGCGAGCTACACTCATTCGAGGTGGTGCAGTTACATGAATATCCCAAAGGCTACGAAAAGTTGCCAGTTCATGACCAGGCTGCCTCGAATGTGGGCAGGAGAGACTTCGGCGGCATAGACAGGGACTAACATGGGTGAGCGTGTCAGTACACGAAGCTAACGAATGCAAGCCGTAATGCTGCCTTCACTCACCTACGGAAGCTTTTGCGCCCATGCCGATGCCAAGCAGGATACGACAGGCGAGTAACTGTTGCCATGTATGAGTGCAGGCGGAGCCAATCACAGAACTAAAGCATCCAGGGTAAGCTTCACGCTTGATGGTACAACAGCATGGTTGTGTCTTACAAGAAACAAAACAAAGCGGATATGAAGATCGCTGGGCGCCTGCCGTACACGTATTCGTTGAGGGGATCGCTGAGCCACGCTCCGCTGCTCGGGTGTTAGTATTGATTTGTTGAAGCTTTGAACACGTGGCGAGTGTGACATACACCAGGGCTGCGAAGAGGAATGGCGCTGCATTGATGAAGGCAAAGATCCAGATGTCTTTGTTATAACTGTCCGGATCACCCGTTGATGCTCCAACATGCAGCCCAAAGTCTCGAGGCCAATGGAGGTTCGCGCCTGATGGACTGTGAGTACATACTCATTGTCATCGGTTGAGGGTGTTTGACATACCGTTCATTGAAGACTGATCCCAACCCCTGTAGCAAGTCAGTTCTCCGCGTCAAAGAACTCAAACGCTAGAGCCTTGACAGGCCATAACGCATTCAAACGTACTGCAAAATGGCCGCAATAGCACAAGTGAAGATGGTGGTGCGCAGCTCTTTTGTTTGCTTTCGGATTCTCAGTTTCTTCTCCCTTTACAAGTCATCTTTTTCTTCGTTTGTTAAACAATCACCGCTCTTGTAG
>JAKLMF010000177.1:9085-25432 GCA_022813555.1 Botryosphaeria agaves | reverse complement strand
ACTCTCCTCTGTACGCTTTGCTTCAAGAATTCATCATCCTTCCAAGCTCACGTAGACCACCATGTCCTGGTTCTCTAAACTGAGCCCAGTACCCACCTTCCCCGAGTATAGCGGACCGTACAAAGTAGGAACTATCGATGTAGAGATCCCCGTTACAGATCTTGAGTCACCCAGTCCGGCGCCGGATCCAGCCATCTCAACGGTTGCATTTCGAGTCTTCTACCCGTGCGAGCCAGGCTCTTCGCACAGGCCAGTGCGGTGGATACCGAGTCCACAACGTAGCTACCTGAGTGCATACTCACGCTTCCTAGGCGCAGCTTCGGCGTTCGCTGAGTTCTTCTCGTAAGATGAGACCCAGGCATGGGCTGTGAGCGAAGACGCTTTACTAAACTTGGTCCAGTTACGTGCCACAACTACTCTATTACATTACAATCCCAGCGTTCCGCAATGCGCGACTACTATCACCGTCCACAAAGTCGAGCAGGTGGCCTGTCATGGTATTCTCACATGGACTTGGAGGGTCTAGGAATGCCTACTCGCATATAACAGGATCTCTGGCAAGCCACGGCATCGTAGTAGTTGCGCCTGACCATCGGGATGGCAGCGCTCCAATATCATTCATGAAGAACGCGGACAAATCGGAGGGTATACCAGTGGAGTACCGGAAGTTCTCGCACGCGCCATCGCCCGAAGTCTACCAAGGCAGGGACGAGCAGCTGAGTATCCGATTATGGGAGCTGGGACTAATACACGACGCGCTCATCAAGGTCGACGAAGGCAAACAAATCAAGAATCTGGACAAGAACAGCTGTAGTCACCGCAAGCATGACCACAACGATGTACTGTCCATGTTCAAGGACCACCTGGACGTACATGAGCCCGGTTCCATCTCATGGGCCGGTCACAGCTTCGGTGCAGCGACAACCGTCCAGTTCCTCAAGAGTGTCTTCTATCGTCAGTCTTCAGAAAAATCCGGGTATTCGCCATTGTTTACGCCTGCTGCAGCATCCCCCATTGTCCAGCAGATTACACCTCACACGCCTGCAATACTCTTGGATCTCTGGTGTCTGCCACTCAAGAGCCCTTCAACACGATGGGCCTGGGAGAAGCCGATGCCATGCTACACACCATCAGGTCCAGGCGGCACGGTACTCCTTGGAGTCCTCAGTGAAGCGTTCTTCAAATGGCGAGGGAACCTCCAAGACGTCAAGCGCGCGTTGTCCGAGATGCCGTCGTCCGATAGACCTCCGCACTCCAAGCCTGGTCCCCGATTCTTTTACCCTGTCACCTCTGCACATCTCTCGCAGAGTGACTTCGGTATCCTTTTCCCCTGGGTTACCAAGAAAGTGTTCAAAGCAGAGGAGCCAGAGCGAACGCTCAAGCTCAACGTTCGAGCTATACTGCAAGTATTGCGGGACAACGGGACCGAGGTCGCGGACACGAGCCGTATGGACTTGGAAGAAGGTGAAACGGAGAATAGCGTGGTATCGGCTAATGGTATGCACAAGGGTCAAGACTGGAAGATTCTCGCTCCGAATGGTGCGGTGAGAGGCTGGACGGCTGTCTCCACTGATCTGAATGACTCTGCTGCTGCAGCCACCAATGCGGAGAACGACCGCAGAAAAGACCCATCGGACGCAGTCGTCGAAGGTGAAGTACTAGGGGAAGTGACGCAGCAGAAACTATGAGTGTTTCAATTACCTTATGCCGATCAATGAGCGTTCGAGCGTGTGTTTATTAGATCTACTCCACGAGTTTTCGATCCTAGACTAGAAGCTTGCACTTAGATAACATAGCAGCTACTTAACATTTTATATGATGCACAGTAGTCAGTGCCTCCACTATGCCTGCAATCTCAAGGGAGATGCACCTACGAATACACGTGCTGACCGTGCCGGAGACAGCCCCGAGACGCGATAGTAGGTGGATGCCGCACACATTAGATGATTGACACGAATTGCTTCTTAAACCAATAGTAACTCGAGCTGTCTTGGTGTGTACTAGCACAAAGTACATGTATATATACATATACACACATGTTTGCAATGCTACCCAGGTACTGGAACTGCAGGCCAGGCGCGTGCCTGAACACGATGTCATTCCGGAGAGTCCGTGCACGAAAGCTTGAACGTTCCTGCTGTGTCCATCTCATCGGAGATCCATTGTCTCATCATCTTGACATAGCCTACCTCCACCTATTGGCCAGCACACCTGTACAATGTTCGCAAGACAGGTTTTCCGGCCAGCTACGGCCCTCCGCAGCGTACGTTTCTCCTTTCCCCAGCTCTCTACCACACTCCCCCCACCCACCCGCCACAACACGTAGCTTACCATCTCCAGCACGTCCGCCGCTATGCTACCGAGCCGTCCCAATCTAAAGGCGGGTCCAATGCCCTCCTCTACGGCGGTGGTGTGCTTGCCGCCCTCGCCGCCGGCGGCTACTACATTAAAAACTACGCGGACCGGCCGCAGCCCTCTGGCGACAACAAGAAGCGCATGGGCAAGGAGTCCGAGGCTGAGGGCATGCCGGCCTCCAGGACAGAGGAGGGCAACATCCCGGACAAGGTGGCCAAGCCGATGATGATCTTTAAGGGCGGAGACCAGGGCTTTGTCAGCTTGAAGCTGGACAGCGTGGAGCCTATTAATCACAACACCAAGAGGTTCCGGTTTGAGCTGCCGGAGGATGGTGTTTCCGGGCTTCACGTTGCTTGTGCGTACCTTAGACGTGTTTTGCTGAGGACTGTAGCTGACGATGTGCAGCTGCGCTGATAACCAAGTACAAGGGACCGGACATGGAGAAGCCTGTGATCCGCCCCTACACCCCTGTGAGTGACGAAGGTGCGTAGTCCCTCTCCACTGGCAGTCCGTGTTTAAACGCTACTGATACTATATCCTCGTAGACACCAAAGGCTATCTCGACTTTGTCATTAAGCGGTACCCGAACGGCCCGATGTCCGAGCATCTACACAATATGAAGCCCGGCGACACCCTCGACATGAAGGGCCCCATCCCCAAATACCCGTGGAGCGCCAACAAGCACGAGCACATCGCGCTCATCACCGGCGGCACCGGCGTGACACCGATGTGGCAGCTCGCGCGCGCCATCTTCAAGAACCCCGACGACAAGACCAAAGTCACGCTCGTCTTCGGCAACATCAGCGAGGAGGACATCCTGCTGCGCAAGGAGTGGGAGGAGCTGGAGAACACATACCCGCAACGCTTCCGCGCCTTCTACGTATTGGACAAGCCGCCAGCGGACTGGCAGGGCGGGAAGGGATACGTGACGAAGGAGCTACTGAAGACGGTGCTGCCGGAGCCGAAGGAGGGAGAGAAGCTGAAGATCTTTGTGTGTGGGCCGCCGGGCATGTACAAGGCTATCAGTGGGCCGAAGAAAAGCCCGTCGGATCAGGGAGACTTGGGTGGGTTGTTGAGCGAGTTGGGGTACAGCAAGGAGCAGGTGTATAAGTTTTAGATGTCCAGTGTACGACTCGGTTGGATGTAGATCGTTAGGTTCCCGTATTGGGTACGGCTAGATAATACACATGAATACGCTACGACGGTACAAAAGCCACGACTCCACTCCATACAATCCGACTCAGTTAGTGACGGTCCTATCTGTAGCAGCAAATTGACGACCTGTCTGCTCGCTCAACCTGCGCACTCGTCAGCAATGGTATCAACACGCGATTTTTGTCTAGCTGAAATCGTGTGCGTGAGAGGTGGCAGAGATGGAGGTGTCAGAATTTCCGGCGTTTCAAGTCAATCACTCGTTGCACAAGTGTCAGTCGCAACGGTTCTTTAAGTATCGGATTCATCATGATGCTGCTGGTACAATCGATGCGAATGCGAGGAGACGAAGAAAAAAGGTCATCTGTACATACCGGCTTCGTAGTTACTCGCGTCTGGTGTTGGTGTACCTTGGAGGGATGAGAACGTTGTCGACGTGGTGACCCAAGCTCCCAGATTTTCAAGATGCCAAGTATCAGAGAACCAGCAGCCATAGCATCTAGCACCCTAGCAGTACTCCACGACATCGCGCATTGATTGACGACAGAACACACTACACATTCCTCTACAGAAACGACACCTAGGAACCTAAGCCCACACTCCTCCAAAATGTCCTTCCTTTTCGGCGGCGGCCGCCCGCAACCCTCGTCCGCCGAAAAGATCGCGGCCGCAGAAGCAGAGATCGAGATGATCTCGGACATGTACAACCGGTAACCTTATTACTTGCCCTTGTTCACCTCCTGCGTCTTTCACCTTTCCAGTTGTCCATTCCGCTAACCCTTTTACCCGCTCATAGTCTCGTCCAATCCTGCAGCAAAAAGTGCATCCCCGCCGAGTACCGCGAAGCCGACCTCAACAAGGGCGAGTCCGTCTGCCTGGACCGCTGCGTCGCGAAGTTTTTCGAGGTCAACGTCAAGGTGTCGGAGAAGATGCAGGGTGAGGCGGCGGGGAGGGCTACGGGTGGTGGCGGGGGTATGTTTGGAATGTGAGGGGGCTTTGTGTCGAAGTGGTATAACTGCGGGTTGGGAAGTAATCATGTGGAAGAGGACCCGATCAAGAGAGGAGTGGTTGTAGGATAAGAGTTGATGTGGTAGTGGTGACGGGGCTTGGGAATAGGAACGGGCATGGCGGACTGGGATTGGCTTATGGGGCCTTCATACATTTATTGTATGTTCGTCGAAGGGTGAGATAGGTTGGGTTGAGGGAAGTGTATGTGTTGAGTTCAATTGTACAGTGTCCCTGTTTGTTCAAATTCCATTACAACCACATGTCATTTGACCGGAAACTAGAACTGAAAGTCATTCATTCAATGGACTCGGAATTTGGGTTCAAACAGTTGCTCTTTACAGTCGCAAGATCAAGACGTCTCATATTCTCTTCTCTTCTCGTGTGCACGCCCAAGCAGGTGCATTGTCCGACAAGGTAGCTGTCCAGTCTAAGTGGTTCGATCTGGGAGACCCGGTTACCAAACTCTCACTATGACTACACGTATTATCATGACACTACTGAAAGGATACTCGGTATAGAGGAACCTCAAGCCATGAAGCGTACTAGATACCTGCATCAGTGTACATCGTACTGTTTCTGTTAGAATATTGACAGCAAACCTCTGCTGAATAAGCGATACGTGACTCGCTCCCGAAGAACAACGCGATCAACTCTCCGCCTGGACATGGCTAAGGATTTATCAAACTCGCTGCCGACATTATGAGTGTTCTCCTAGAAACCTCCGTAGGCGACATCGTCATCGACCTGCTCGTTGACTATGCGCCAAAGTGTTGCGAGAAGTAAGTCCTCACTCTTGCCTATATTTCCTATCTTCGTGTTTGTTGTCCGAAAAGCTGAGCACAGGATACTAAGACCTAGTGCCTCTCATCTAGCTTCTTAAAGCTATGCAAAGTCAAGTACTACAACTACTCCCCGATCTACAGCGTACAAAAAGACTTCTCCTTTCAGACCGGCGACCCAATCGGACCTGGATCTAGAGACAGCGATGGCGGCACGTCGATATGGGGCCTGCTGCAAGGTGCATCGAAGAAGACGTTCGTGCCTGAATTCCACCCGAAGCTCAAGCACACGGAGCGAGGGACTGTCAGTATGGCAACAGCGCCTGGAAAGACTGAAGATGACGACCGGCTGGCCAGTAGTCAATTCATCGTCACACTCGGCGACGACCTAGACTACTTAGATGGCAAAGCTGCCATATTCGGCAAGGTGGTAGAGGGCTTCGATGCGCTCGAGAAGATCAACACAGCTTTCATCGACAACGATGGCCGGCCGCTCAAAGACATCAGAATACGGCACACTGTCATCCTCGACGACCCCTACGATGACCCGCCGGGTCTCATCGAGCCACCATCCAGCCCAGTCCCGTCAGCTGCACAGCTTGCAACCGTCCGAATCGCGGACGACGAAGAGCTCGACGAAAACGCCGACCAAGAAACCGTCGAGAAGCTGCGCCGGGAACGCGAAGCCCGCGCCCAAGCCCTGACTCTCGAGATGGTCGGCGACCTACCCTTCGCCGAGGTCAAGCCGCCGGAGAACATCTTGTTCGTGTGCAAGCTGAATCCAGTGACCCAGGACGAAGACCTGGAGCTCATCTTCTCGCGCTTCGGCAAGATCCTGTCGTGCGAAGTTATCCGCGACAAACGCACCGGCGACAGCCTGCAGTATGCGTTTATCGAGTTTGAAGAGCAGAAGCATTGTGAACAGGCGTACTTCAAGATGCAAGGCGTGTTGATTGATGATCATCGTATACATGTCGACTTCTCGCAGAGCGTGAGCAAGCTGTCGGATTCGTGGCGCACGGCGACGAACTCGAAAAGAAGGAGGCAGGGTGGTGGGTTTGGGGGGATAGACAGCTTGGAGAAGAGGAGGCAATATCGTAAGGAGGACACTGGGAGGATCCGTGGAGACGGGTATGGTATGGTGTTTGACAAGGACGAGGCACGGAAGCGGCAGGAGAGGAGCAGGGAGTATGAGGAGCGGGCGAGGCAGCGGTCGCGGAGTCCGAGAAGGGACAGAAGGGACCCGGACGGAGATAGGCGAGATCGAGATGACAGGCGAGATAGGAACAGATACAGGAGGGAAGACTCGAGGGAACGGCAGCGGTACAGGCATAGGAGCAGAAGTCGGAGCAGGGAACGGCCTAGGGATTACAGGAGACAATGATGCACGAGCCTATTAGGACAGTCCTTCACCTTGTAGAACATGACGGCGTCCTGAGGCCACCACTGCTACGAAAGATAGCGATGTCATGATTCATCTGGTATTCAGCTATCAAACAAGCAGAGACCGAAGAAGCTCACCACCAGGGGTATCTAGATTCATCACAGCCAGCTCATCCCATGTACCGCACAAAGATTCCAAAGGAAATTGCCATGTACTAAACACCACAACCAACTGAGAAAAGAACACTTTCACCCAGATTCATCTGTACTGCACCGTGCAACTGTTTTCGATGCCAGCGGCCTGACGACTCAAGAACTCAGATGCCCGAATCCGTTGTAAAACACAAATCCACTGGAAGAAGACATGCCAGGCGCAACGCCAGGGAACATGACATCGGACAGGCTCTCCGGAGAAGACTGCAAGTCTGTAGTGAGAAGCCAGTCGAGATTGGCATCCTGCAAATAAGTGGGTGTCTCCGTCACAGCGGAAGGGTGTGTATCCGTCCGCGGCTTTTTGGCCGACGGCTCAGCATTCTCGGCGGACGAGGTAGCTAGCAGGCGTTTGGTCTCGCTAGTGCTCCGCTTCTTGTTCTTCTGCCACTTCTGCTGCAGCGCAACCAGAAACTCTCGAGCGCGTACCGCGCTTTCGAAGCCTTGAGCGAGGTTCTCTAGGGCTCGGAAGCACACGCTCAACCGTGTAATTGCTTCGGCTCTTACGTATTCGGTTCGTCGAGAGTTGGCGGCGAAGACTAGGATCAGTGCTGCCGTGAAGATGATGGAGACGGCGCCTATGTTCATGCGGCGGAAAGTGTATCTTTCCTCGTACAGGCATAGTAGTTGAGCGGTCTCCATAGCTGAGTCAATGCATGTAACTTGGGCGTGGACGTGACCCGGACCCTGGGGCGGCTTTGGCTGAATGGAAGTATTGGAGACCCATGGTCTGTGCATGTAGATCATAAATTGATGGTATTGCATGCTGTGTGCCAGGTCAGACTTAACGACATGTGGCTTGCTCAGAACGTGCTTACTGCATCAACAACACGTGCGGAAGGTACGGTGAAGTGTGGTCGTCAAGTTGAACCTGTAGATCCAGAGGCAGTATCTCTTTCCATTTGAACAGCCGCGTGGTTATCTTGTAACACAGTTTTTGTAGCTCACTTTTCGAGACATGGACTGACCCGTACCTTGTGTATATGTTTAGTGCAATGCCATCTGCTTGGAATTTCAAAGGGACTTACAGCACCTCGCCAGCCGGCGACACCATCTCGCAGAGCGACAACCACTGTCGACTTACCCTTTCGATAGGATTCAACATACCTGAAGCCGGGACTTGGGGTTGAGCTTCGGAGCACCCATAAGGTTTCCAGATCATAATTTTGGATCGCTCTGGTTCGTCGGCGGGTCTTGATACAGAAATGTCGCTGGTATTGATACGAATCGGCTTCCCATAATAGAATCCAGATAGACCGTAAAGAACTCAGCTTCAGCAGGAAGATGAGGATATTCTGCAAGCTTACTGATCAACAACATAAGTGCCCCAGAATGTCACGCGACGCGCATCTGCCTCTGCTGGAGTGACACCTCCATTCCGAACGTAAGGATCCATACTGACGTGCAAGCCCAGATCATATGCTAGCCGTAGTGCCATGCCTAGGAATGTGATCAGTGTCATGACGTCTCAAGGAAGGTTCATTTCGGGAGCAACGTACCGCTATAAAGCCAACCGCGTGCATCCCGTTTATAGGCCGTTTCATGCTCGCAGAGAACCACTAGTGCTTGCACGGTCGCTACGCAAGGGCTGTCCATCTCGATCTCCAAGAGAGCTTTTGCTCTGTCCGCGAAGAACTCTGCAAGAGGCTTCGGCCACGTTACGAACGTAGGATGGTAGCGTACGTCGAACGCTGCACCTGCAGCACACCTACTTTGTCGTCAACGAGTGCTCTCTATGGAGACAAGCCATACAGACATTGCGTTCGTTAGCAGCTCAGAATAGAAGGGCGTGTCGAAACCTTCGTTTCGCCACCTCGCTCGTGCAGCCCAATACATGTCTTGGTCCACGACATGGAACGACGGATCCTGCCAGGCAAAGTAGTGGTTGATGAGATGCTCCTCGAGTTGATTGTCGACCTTCTGCCCTATGCCAGCCTGATCAAGAGCATCCTGTCCATCTTGACGGACTGACCGGGTCACTGGTTGACGGTCTACGACTGGAGAGTCGGCAAGATTGAGATGGTTGGTGGGGCCATAATACTTCAGCTGCCCGTTCCCAACGAGTCGGAGGGTGCCCATGCGTGTCGATAGCTGTTCAATAACTTCGTCTTCGCTCTCTGATACTGCTTCATCTTGAGCCTCGTCTCTTGCATTATTTCTGTCAGTACGATCTCCATGAAGTACATCAGGCAGAAGATCTGTGGGAGGCACCGCCGGTATCAATGAATCGGAGAAGATATCGAAATCATTTGCACTTGTTGCAACGTAGGATGGATCCGCGGGCGGAGCGTTCGTAAGATTCGGGTCGGGCAGAATCCATTCGTACGAGGCTTCAGTACTGGCGGCACGGCTTGCTTGCATGTCCGTAGGAGTTCCATTTGATGGCATCGGCTGACTTGGTGTTGTAGAGTCGGATCGTGGCAGTCCAAGGGTTTCTTGTACGCGAGCTAACTCAGCAGCGACTCCCGGATCCATAGCGGGCGGCTGAAGGCCATGATCACGGATGAACTTTGTCAGCTCTGCGCATCTGGACGAAAGAATCTCAAGTCCAGAGCGCAGAGAGACCCTACAGGATTGAGTTGAGCTAAGAACGCGGCTCCTGGAGGTTGAGACTGTCATTACTTTCTTTTGTCTTCGCCATGCTGGTACACGCAGGCCTTGCCTCTTTCCAAACATCTCCCGCACGTTGGCGTTGCGCCATCACACTATTATACAGATCGTCAGACACTACAACTGCAGAGGGTCTACTATTGGGTAACTCTGCATCCGTGAAGCAAGCGAGGCGACGGGCACATCTGAAAATACTCTAAAACCTTAACTGAACTGACGCTGCGGGAAGAGTGCCGACTGGACTTCGCTAGGAATATATGTTCCGAATATCTCTGTCGCCTCGCTGGGAAGCTTGCTGGCGAATGCGAATTACTACCACTGTACCGCAGATTGCTCACCTTGACCTTGCTTTCCCTACAAGCATTGCAAGCAGTTGTAACGTGTCTCCGAGACGCTTTACTCGGTGTCTCCGATCCAGGCATGAGTTTTGAAGAAGGAATATCTGGAAGTCAACTCTCCAAGTCGCTCGGGTCACTCGTGTCTTGAGCCTTGTTGGACCCTGCGGGGTTGGGATCGGCCAACCCGAAGTGACACCGAAAACTTGTGGAGAACTCACAAACTCACAGCCCCTTTAACAACTGCATTAGTCAGGTGTTGGTGCCTGTGGCCTGCAACTGGCATCTCAACAGAGTAGAAATACACGCCAGGCCTCGCAGAAATGCCTCCAATATCACTTTCCGTACCGTACCTTCCGCCCAGAATATCCCTGCTCAGGAGTGCGATAGTCGACCTCCACGCCCCGATCCCTGGCCCATGAAACAGCATCGGGACTGAGATTTTTGCAGTGATTCAGGCCAAGATATTGAAGCTGATAGAGTCCCAATGCAGCAGCTTTGACACCGACGCCGCTAACCTCAGTGCCTGAGATATCCAGGCGTTTGAGATGGGGGAAGGTCCCTGAGAATACACGTTAGTATAGTCGTGCTTGAAAACTGACGACTCTTGATCAACAAGCACGCTGAGACCCACCTGGCAAGGATGCAGCAAGCGTGTCATCGAGGGGAGCATGTTGGATGCCGAGCTCTTCGAGCTGTGACAAGCGCGGGTTTCCAAGCACTTCTACAAGGTTAGACCTGTCCATGGTCCTGCCGTCCGACATGATGTAAAGCTTCTTCAGAGGAGTGAGAGAGGCCACATCAACAAACTCGTCTTCCGCGTTCTTTAGTAGCAGGTCCTGTAACAGATGGATTTCTCGTTCCGAGAACCAGCTCGTGTAGGTGAACTCGACGAGATTTGGCAAATGATTTGCAAGGAGAGTTTCCTCAGGTACTGCGAAGGGCACATTCTGCAGCATTGTGTAGCTGGTGAGGGATTCTGGCAGTCGCGGGAACATCGTGAGGACGAACCCGTCAAGGTACAGTCGCTTGAGATGTGTGAGACTGGAGAATCCAACGTCTTGGAAAGGACTGTGACACTTCCAATGTACCAGCTCAAGCTCAGTGAGGTTTGGTGCGCGTGCAAACAACCCTCTCTAGTCTCTCTGTCAACAAATGACGCTTGTCACAGATAGAGAACAGAACTGAGATAGCGTAACTTACTAGGCTGAGTGCCGTGCTTCCAAATTTCTGGATATCCCCTCCTCTAAGCCTCAATCTTCGAAGACCAGGCAGCTCGACGTCCCAGTCTGCGATCCGCCCAGATGACTCGACCGCATCGAACTCAACCTCAGCCAAACTCGGACGTGCCTTCAGAATCTGGGTAACAGCATCTAATGTGGTCTTACAGTATCTACTGACCTTGAGAACCTTCAGATTGGCTGCAATACGAACGGCTTCTTGTATAGAAGCTCCCCCGAAGCCAGTCTGCAGGAACTCCAGACGGTCGAGGCGTTTACACGTCATGGCTAGAGTTCTGAGAACATCTGACTCTGAGAGGCGATGTATTATGGCGTTGTTCATCGTGCACTGTGATCTCTTGATGCAGGACCGAACAAACTTGGGCGTGGGAGCCTTCTTACTTCGAGCCTGGGACAGGTCGAGAGTAGTCCAGAGCCGTGGCAGACCCGAAAGGAACCTATTCCAGTGGCGAGTAACTCGCAGGCAATTCCTGGACAAGTCAGACCTGCGATCGTGCGGACGATAAAAAGACTCATTTGGAAGTGCACTTACACCGCGTCGCAGAAGCTCAGATAACTTATGATCATTTCAATCAGCTCTACTGGAAGCACAACAAACGGATCTACCGATTTGGGCGGCGAAAGCTGCCGTGTGAGCTTGTCATGCATCTTCTGGAGCAGATCGTAGTTCTCGCTGCTTGCCGGTACGTTGCGGATGCCATATTGATATATACCCAGCGCAACATCAGGCTTCTGCAGCTTCTGGAGAATTTTGCCTGTCCGAAGGTATCCACGGACTTCTCTTCTCTGAAGTCTGATCATCTGTCTGGCATCTCGAAGAGCCTCCTCCAGCTTGTCAAGCTTCTCCCAGGTCGCAGCACGGTAGTCATAAAGGCTAATGTCGGGGGGACTTCTTGCTTCTAGAGCCTGGGTAAATGCCTCGATAGCCTTGCCATACTGCTTCGCTCCATAATACTGCTTGCCAATTTCACGTAGGTCCTCTGATGACCGGGGCATGTTGTACGGGATGTTGTCGACATGCGTGGTACCTGACGCGTACGAGAGATTGGAAGTTCGCGCTTCGCGTTTCCCTCAAGAGTCTTTGGTGAC
Source organism: Botryosphaeria agaves (assembly GCA_022813555.1). Classification (NCBI taxonomy): domain Eukaryota; kingdom Fungi; phylum Ascomycota; class Dothideomycetes; order Botryosphaeriales; family Botryosphaeriaceae; genus Botryosphaeria; species Botryosphaeria agaves. The sequence goes on along the minus strand of JAKLMF010000177.1, from coordinate 13,270 downwards.
TGCCAGATGCCTGTGTCAAATCCCGACAAAACACATAGCACGATTCATATAAGAAACCAACATACGCGTAACGCTTCTTTACACCACTAGATCGTGGGTGATGTAAAATAAAAATCTATTTGGCAACTATCCACCACGGCATGCAGCTCTTGGTCGTCGAACGAAACGCTTTGATTGGTCCAGACACCACGGCTTAACGCCGGCATGGAGAACATTCCATAACTCGAAGCTTTCCGGAGTATCAAGAGCGCAACAAACCATTCCGACCGGCATGACTGGCAGCATTGACGACCTTTTCAAGAAGCCGAGCCTCCCGAGCAACAAGCGCAAGCTCGAACCGAGCCACGACCCCTCTCAATTTTACAAGTCTGCAAAGCTCACAATCAACGGCGATGTCAAGGGCAAAGGGCATGCAACGGTATCAGATGAGGCCGAAGAGGAGGACGTAGAGGTAGGGCCAGCTCTTCCGCCAGATGAGGACGAGCTCGACCCAGACGATGAAGAAGGCCGCTTCTTCGGTGGAGGCGTAGACAAGGGCACAGCGGAGGCATTGGATTATATTGATGCTCAGGATGCAGAGAAGTATATCCCGGAGAAATTCGACACAGCTTGGCTGCGGAAGCTCGCTCTCAACTTCGAGAAACGCATATCCAAAAACGCCGAACTGCGCGCCAAGTACGAAGACGATCCAGCGAAGTTCATGGGCTCAGAGGCGGACCTGGATGCGGATATCAAGGGCTTGTCTATCCTGTCCGAACACCCAGAACTGTACCCAGAATTCGCGAGACTCGGCTGCGTTGCGTCACTCGTGAGCCTCCTGGCGCATGAGAACACCGACATCGCGATCGATGCCATCGAAATCATCAGCGAACTAACGGACGAGGATTCCTCGGCTTCAGAAGAGCAATGGAACGCCCTCGTCGACGCCGCGCTGGACGCCGACCTCTTGAACCTCCTAATATCCAACTTCTCACGTCTAGACGAGACCAACGAATCCGACCGCAGTGGCGTCTACAACGCCCTCAACGTCCTCGAAAACCTCGCCAGCCGGCCCGCCCTCACAACCCAAATCGGTAGCCAAACGAAAGCCCCCGACTACCTCATCCAACGCATCCAGAAGCTCGAGTCGCCTGTCTCGCAGAACAAACAATACGCCGCCGAACTCCTCGCCATCCTCCTGCAATCCTCCGCCCCAAACCGCACCCACCTCGTCACACTGAACGTCGTGGACACCCTCCTGCAACTGCTAGCCCCCTACCGCAAGCGCGACCCGGCGAGAGATAGCAACGAGGAGGAGTACGTCGAGAACCTTTTCGACGTGCTGACCTGCCTTGTCGACGACGCGTCCGGCAAGCAGGCCTTTGTGGAGGCAGAGGGCGTCGAGCTAGCGCTGCTCATGCTGCGAGAAGGGAAGATGAGCAAGCCCCGGGCACTCCGCTTGCTGGACCATGCGCTGGCTGGGGGTATGCAGGCGCAGCCAGCGTGCGAGAGGGTTGTTGAGGCTGCGGGATTGAAGACGCTGTTTGGGATGTTTATGAAGAAGATTGATAACGCGGCGACTGAGCATCTACTTGGGATTTTTGCGGCGCTGCTTAGGGCGCTGCCGGGGGATAGTCCCGCGAGGATACGGACGCTGGCGAAGTTTGTGGAGAGGGAGTATGAGAAGACGGTCAAGGTTATGAAGCTGAGGAGGGAGTATGCGGCGAGAGTTGCGGCGGTGGATCAGCAGATCAAGAGGGACAAGGAGACGATGAGCAAGGAGGACCAGGAGGAGAGAGCGGATGAGTGGTTCTCGAGACGGTTGGATGCGGGGTTGTACTGCTTGCAGACCATCGACGTGATCCTTGCGTGGTTGGTTGCTGAGGATGGAGGGGCCAGGAGGAAGATTGTAGAGATGCTGGCGGAGCGGGACGAGGGTTTGAAGGACGTTAGGGCGACATTGCAGGAGCAGTTGGACGGGATTGAAGGTGAGAAAGGGGACGAGGAGCAGATGATGAGGGATATGCTTGCCACACTGGTAGGATTTTTGCAGTGAGATACCCGGATTACTGTTTCGATATCGTCTCATGCCTCATTTGTGAACTCTGTGTTCTGCGCCTCTGCGAAGCCGAAGCGGCGTGCTGTTTACGCCGTCATGCCATGCTACCCCATCACACGCAAGCTTAGCTCGGCCGCGCTTCTTGGTAATTCCTTTCACTCCAGCACCCCAAATCATCACAACTCGTCACCGTCCATAAAGGGCATCATCGCACCACTCAAACTTGATCCGCGAACAAGCACCGGCCTTCCCGATCCCGTGCTTCGTGCTTCATGGACCAAGCCGTCTCCCAAGTCCCCTCTTCGTACTCCTCAGGCCCGCCCTCCCTCCACCCTGCTCATCCACCTCCATCAAATCCTCCATCCTCACCCCAACACCGTTGTTCTCCTCCGCCCCCCTCTTCCAACCTTTCCCCTCTTCATCCTCGCCACCAAACTTCACCGCCTCATCAATCGCGCGCTGCGCCCTCCTCCTCCGCTCCTCTCTCTCCCTCGCCCTACTCTTGATCCCCTGGATCTCGGCCTCCAGATCAGTGAGCACGCCCTCGCACCGCTGACTCCAGGCGCCCAGGCTAGCCTGCAGTGCTGGGATGGCGCCTGGGGAGAGATCGCGGAGAGGCGCGACGGATGTGATGACGACTTGTTGGTGTTGCGGGTCTAGGGAGCCGGTTATGAGGTTGGCGTAGATGGCGGTTGTGACTAGGTCCTCGAGGTCCCGGGGAGAGGGAAGGGCGAGAGCGGTTTGCAAGGAAGGGTAGGTGAGCGATGAGGGGCCGGAGGAGGCCAGTGTGAGGAGAGAGAGCAGGCGAAGCTTTTGCTGTTGTTGCGGAGACAGCTTGGGCAGGGAGGGGTTGGCTGTGGGGTGGTGGTTAGCTTGGTTTAGAGGAAACGGAGGATAGAGGTGTGGTTAAGTGCGCACAGGTGTATTCAGTGTATGTGCCCCACGCAAAGAGCTCGAGGAGAGTGAGGTAAGACGAGTGTTCTGGTGCGTCGCGTAGTGCTTGAATGTTTGGCGTTTGTAGCAGCTCGGCGAAGACGTAGGTGTTCGGTGCGGATGTAGCTTGAGCGATCAGATCGGCGGCTGCGCGTGGAGAGATCGCAGATTTTGAGAGGGCGATGAATGGCTCAAGCGCGTTGAGCGCTCGTACTTGCTCCATGATGGATTGGAAGCGAATGCTGAGACGATGGAAGTCGGAGTCAAGGTGTGTGGACAAGAGTCGGACGTTGTAGAGCCCCACGACCAGCTGTGTGAGGTAGCGACAACAGATGCCAGCTGCCGCCCGTTCACTTGAGGCGGGATGTCAGCAGGCTCTCTTGTTGGTCAACGCTGCCTTGTACACGCTACCAAGGTGGTGGTGCTGTTCAGCGTGTCGAGATGTCTCGGACGGTTTCTGACACGACTAGCCGGGTGTGACAGCAGCGCGAGGAGAAGGTGCTGCAGTCTCAGTCTTGCTCTGCGTGAATCGCCGGAAATGCTAGCACTTTCGGACCAAGCTTGGTTCTCTTCACACCTCGATCGATCCGAGTCTTTGTTGCAATGTGCGCAAGGAGTCGATCTGCTCTCTGATTGCTCTGCGATGGGGTAATCGATGCTGCTACGTCGTATTTTGGCGGCCAGATGCCAGCCGCCCATCGCTCGGCTCTTCGGCAGCGACGGGAACTAACTCGACATGGAACCATCTTTGTGCATCCGACGCCTCCAACACTTCCGGCCGGGGCTGGCGCGCTTCTACATACGAGCTGACATTCCTCCACGCTGCTCCTTCGCACTCACCCCCTCTCCGTACACTCTCCTTATGACCACGAGACACCTCTTTGTATAGTAGTTGATCTCTGTTCGCTTGTCTTCTCAACTCTCTTTGTCTTGTTCTCATCTTTGCGCCGATACCCCTAACGCGAACATCACCACCCACACCGTCCTGGCCACCCGATCGGCGCCGCCCCTCTCGGGCACTCCCATTCATTCTCCGCCCCGATACCTTGTTGTCGTCCACATTCTCCTGCTGTTCTGCTTCTAGCTGGGGTTGGCTCACCAAAAACGACACATCTGGCGCAATGGCGAGCAACAATGCGCCGGTCGCGCATATGGCCACCACGACCTTGAAGGTGGAGGGAATGACATGTGGCGCTTGCACATCAGCAGTGGAG
>JAKLMF010000176.1:0-25435 GCA_022813555.1 Botryosphaeria agaves | reverse complement strand
GTACAGACCTGTCGCGGAGATCTTCGAGGTGAACCAGTCCGCTTTCGAAAGACGCACGGTAAGAGGGATGAAGTACTCTTCGATTTGTTGCTGAGAAAGTTGTTCGCAGATCTTGTTCAGCGACTCCACTGCCTGCATCCAAGTAAGCTCGAAGTCACTCGAATCCTAAGTGTTCATCGCACCTTCTCTCGAACTAGAGGCTCTTCGATCGCCGCCAGGTTCTCAAGCGGTGACAGGAGCATGTGTCCGTACTCCGGTCCTCCTACATACTCTACGAAATTCCCAAGCTCTTCGCTCAATGCTGTGAGTACCTCGTCCTCGTCCTCAACAGACTCTGCACCAGTCGATTAGCCAAGCCAGAATGTTTTCATACCCATGCCTGTATGTTGCGTACCGTCGAGGAAGGGTATGAGCTCGTCTCTTGTCCGCTCAGGGCCCAGCGCGAGAGCTATGGTTGAGAGACGATGGATCGCGTTTAATCGCAGTAAGACATCATCATGCTATATTGCGTCAGCCTTTAGGTGTCGTCGCTTCCAAACCATGTGTCCGCACCTTGAGTTCGTCCATCAACACCGCGATGGGGTACAGCTCGTCATTCTGATTCGTACCCTCCATAGTGCTGACGTGATTATCCGCAGGGTAAGGAGCGTATATCTCACTAATGAGACAGCGAGATGAGTAGCTAGTGTATTTGTGCTCCTAGTTTTGGCGCACAAGTGGGTAGGCTTTTTCGAGTAGGAGCGCCGGTACGGAGGGGGCCAGATAGCGCGTGCAGGAGAGTTCGCGAGGATGGCTTGATGCTGGTGCTGAGAAGCGGGCTCAATAATGTTATGATGGTTTGTTCGCGGATTGTGTACTCAATGCAAGTGTCGCATGTGAGCTGGTCGGCAAGGTGGTTAACTGTTGTGTCCCAAACCTCTGATGTCGGCCAGCCCTGAGTTTCTGAGCTTGGCTGTGGCTGGTGCAACGGCACCGCCACATATGCCTCCGTGAAATTTACACCTCCAGACGGTGACTCGAGAGAACGCCGTGCACGCAGAGGCTTACACGTCGCCTGCAGCTTCTTGAGACTTTGCAGTGTCAGACTCTTCTCAAACCCGACAAAATTGTAACTAAGGAAAGCAAGCCATCACAGTAACACATAGCAAAAGCGTGCATACAAGTCTTCCACAGCCGTAAACCGCCGGCAATATGCCTACCATCGGCGTAAACAAAGCCGACCTCTTTGAGGCACTCGGCAAGGAGTATACTACTGAAGAGTTCGATGAGCTTTGCTTTGAGTTTGGCATAGAACTAGATGAAGACACCACGAACATCAAAAGGCCCATCGTCGACGGTGTGGAGGAGCCGCCCCAGCTGAAGATCGAGATACCAGCAAATCGGTATGTAGTGACCCTGTCATTTGAACCACTCATTTTCCAAGTCTCTATTTAATTTCTGCGTCAAAATTTCATTATGGTTGAACACCCATTGAATTTTGTGTTAGATATGACATGCTTTGCTTTGAGGGCATAGCGCTCAACCTGAACGTCTTCTTAGAAAGAATGACTCTGCCGAATTTTCGACTGTCTGCTCCCGCAGGTGGAGAGCTCCAGGTTATGAATGTCAAGGAGGAGGCATGTGCTCCGTGTCAGACTTGTCGAGCTTAGACTAACAGGCCCTTAGACCATGAGGATAAGACCGTTAGTATCATGTGCTATATTACGGAACATCAAGTTCACCAAAGCCCGATACGAGTCTTTCATTGCCTTGCAAGACAAACTGCATCAGAACCTGGCCAGGCAGCGGACGCTTGTCTCTATAGGAACGCACGATCTTGACACGATCAAAGGACCTTTCTCTTATGAAGCTCTTCCGCCAGAAGAGATCAAGTTCGTTCCACTGAACCAAGAGAAGGAGATGAACGCAAAAGAACTGATGGAGTTCTATGAAGTATGTAGAGCACCATCTCAGGCGGTATTGCACAAGGATTGCCCACTAACACGTGTACAGAAAGACAAGCACCTTGGGCGGTATCTCCACATTATCCGAGACTCACCGGTCTACCCGGTCATCTACGACGCCAACAGAACTGTGCTGTCTCTCCCTCCAATTATCAACGGCAACCGTTCCAAAATTACTCTAGGTAAGCACAGTGCCTGACACTATGCGGAACACGCGTTGAGATTTGAAACTGAATCTCTCCTTTACCAGATACCAAGAACGTCTTCATCGAGATCACCGCAGTAGACAAGACAAAGGTCGAAATCGTCAATCACATCCTAGTAGCCATGTTCTCTCAATACTGCGAAGAGCCATTCACCGTCGAGCCCGTTAAGGTCGTCTCACCGCACAACCACGAAAGCCGTGAGACACCCGACCTGACTCCCCGCGAGATGCAAGCCGAGGTCTCATACATCAACCAATGCTGCGGCCTCGACCTGCCTCCCCAAGAAATCTGCAAGCTCCTCACCCGCATGGGCCACCACGCCACGCCCTCGAAAAGCGACAAGAACCTCCTCGACATCAGCGTGCCCGTGACCCGAGCGGACATCCTCCACCAAGCCGACATCATGGAAGACGTGGCCGTCGCCTACGGCTTCAACAAACTCCCGCGCTTCTACCCCAACAAGTCCGCCGCCGTCGGCGCGCCCCTGCCCATCAACAAGCTCGCCGACATCGTGCGGCTCGAGACGGCGATGGCCGGGTGGAGCGAAGTGATGCCGCTGATCCTGTGCTCGCACGACGAGAACTTCGCCTGGCTGAACCGCAAGGACGACGGCAAGACGGCGGTGCGGCTGCAGAATCCGAAAAGTGCGGAGTACCAGATTGTCAGGACGTCGTTGCTGCCGGGGATTCTGAAGACGATTCGAGAGAACAAGCATCGACCTGTGCCGATGAAGGTGTTTGAGGTCAGCGATGTGGCGTTCAAGGATCTGAGTTTGGAGAGGAAGAGTAGGAATGAGCGACATTTCGCTGCGGCTTGGTAACTCGTCTCCTTACCGCTCCTTGATTGTGCAACCCTAACGGCGTTCAATAGGTATGGCAAGACTAGCGGGTTCGAGGTCGTGCATGGGTTGCTCGACCGTATCATGCTGATGCTGAAGAGCGCTCTCATCACGAGGGAGGAAGGGTTGCAGAGCCAGAAGATCAAGGGTTCCCGGACCGGTAGCAATGATCCGGAACGAACCGCAGGAGAGGTAGGATACTGGATCGAGGAGATCGATGGTGAGTTCTTGGCCCTGGCTGTTCTTATATCATGAGCCTAACCGGACTGTGTAGATCCAACCTTCTTCGCAGGCCATGCAGCGGCAGTCATGTTGGAGCTGGATGGCATGGTACAGAACATCGGTCACTTTGGCATTCTACACCGTAAGTTGCCTGCATCACAGGTCTTGATTGCTTGTGCTAACTTCTTTCCTAGCGACTGTGCTCAAGAACTACGAGTTGCCGTAAGTCCCACCACTTTCTTCATGATCAGCAAATACTAATTCATTTTATAGTTTCCCTGTCAGCGCACTAGAGCTTAACCTCGAGGTCTTCCTATAAACTAGAGCCTTTCCATTAGAGACCCATATACCACTAGTAGCCTTTTGGTAGAGCCGCCGTCCATAGACAGACACAGAAAGCATCCCATGCCCTCAGAAGCAAGGCACGCCCATGTAGCTCTCCACGTGGACTTTTCCCAGTGCCGCCTGCAACGCCTGATCCAAAATCATTCAGTGTGATCCCCAAGATATCCCGTGCTTTTGAGCCAGATAGCACCCAAGCCGCTCGTCCCAGTTCAAGCAAAACGCTCTCGCACCAAAGGCCAAGCATTCTACGATCTCACCCCTCCACAACCTCAACCCACCCTTCCCCTCTCACAACCCCATCACTCCCCTTCTTGCTCGCCGCAACGTCGGCCCTCCACCTCAGCATAGCCCTCTCCCTGATCTCCTTCTCTTCAGCATCAAGCATGCGCATCTTATCCGCCACATCCGCCTCCTCAAAGCGGACATCCTGCAGCGCCAGCTTCTGCCAGTGCTTATGCCGTTCGCAGCGCTTGCGCAGACACAGCCTCGGCTCCTTGGCCTCCTCTCCCCCCTCCCCTTTCTCCTTCTCTTTCTCCTCCCCATCTACATCCATCTTCTCCACGCCTACGAGATCGACGGCTTCCTCCTCTTCACCATCGACCTCCATCTGATCACCATTCTGTCCCTCCGCCACCTCCAGCGTCCCCAACCTCAACGCCGTCCTCCCCACCGCACTGTCCCTCCACCTAGCAAACCTCTCCTCACTCCACGCATGCCGAGCATCAAACCCACAGAAATCCTTCTTAATCCCCTCCCGCTCCGCATACCTTGCCGCCTGATCCCTCGTCAGCGCGACAAACCTCTCTCTGTCCTTCAACAGCCCCCTCCTCGCACGCAGCGCGTCCTTCTCATCCGCGATGGCGGCGACGCGGGAGGTTTGCGCGGGGGTGAGGCTGTACGTCATCACCATCGGCGGTAGCGCATCGGCGCCCGGCTCATCGGTGCCGTTAGCCATGGTGCTGTTTTCAGCGAGGTCGGGGGAGGAGGCGGACGGGGGCGGACTCAGCACGCCCTCGCCCAAGCGGCGGAACTCATCGATGTCCTTGACGCTCGTGAGCAGCGCTTTCAGCTCGTGGGGCCGGAGCACGCCGCCGCGGGGCCCGGGATCGGCGTCCTCGATGTCGTCGGCGTCGTCCGTCGCATTGCTTGTGTGCTCGGTGTGACTCGCCTTCCGCCTCCCCCTGCGCTTCTCCTGCTCCGTCTGCCCCCCTCCTCCATTCCTTCCCGCCGTCCGCCCCCCCGCCCCGTCCACCAGCGCGCGAAAAAACATCTCTCCGCACTCGTCCGAGCAATATTTACTCGCGCTCCCCTTCGCCAGTCTGGCCGGCCTCCTGCACCCCTCACGCCTGCACATAGGCTTCCACGTCGTATTCCCCCTGCCGTTTTCCCTGCAGTTCGGGCAGACGAACTTGTCGATCAGATCCCCGTCTTCCTCGCGGATGTGCACGCACGCGCCGTGGAACCAGTCCTCGCAGCCGCCGTCGCAGGCGATCATCCACTTGTGGTTGTCGGGCCGGCGGCAGATGCAGTAGACTTCGGTGTCGGAGGCGGAGGGGGAGGCGGAGGAGTCGCGTTCGGGTTCGGCGGATGAGGCGGGGTCTTGTTGGGGGGCCGGGGAGCTGCCGAGCGGTGTGCTGGATGGAGCCTTTTTGGTCTTGGTGGCGACGCCGGCGGGGGCTGTTGTTGGCTTGGAGGGGCGCGAGGAGGGGGTTTCGGAGCGGCGGACGCTGGAGGTGGGTGTGCCGTCGCTGTTGTCGACCTTGCGTTTTTTGGCGGGTGGCTTCTTTGCGGTGCCTTTCTTCGTGGCGCTGGTGGACTTTGGCGCCGGGCGCTTTTTTGTATCGGCAGGCATTGGGACGGGTGTGGACTCTGAGGTTTCGAGAGTGGGAGTTGAGGCTTTGCGCGATTGCCCGCGAAGACCGTGCTCGTTCTTGAGCCCTGCTACTGCCTTCAATGTTTGCACGTCAAGTGGAGGGTCTGTGATCGAGTTGTTACGACTGCCGAGAGCATATTGAGCGGGCGTCCCTTCACGTGGTGTAACAGTCGGCTCAGCTTTTATGGGTGGCGGAGGTGAAGGACGGAAGCTTTGACCAGCTTGGGTGGAGGCGGGTATTGAATGTAGATCTAGAGGCTGCTCATGTGAAGGCTCTCGTATCTGTTGCGCAGTGGGTCCAGATTGAACGTATGACGGTTCACGGCTCTGAGTGTTATCCTGCCCGCCTGAAAAGCTTCCGTCTCGAGTGTGAGAATCTGACAGAGGCGGCAAGATCTGAGAGGCATCGTATCCGTAAGGTCTCGACATCACTGAGTGTCTTCTTTGTTCCTCCGGCGACCTCGAGCCGTGATGATACTGATGTAATGTAGGCGAGAAAGATTGCTGCTCAATCGCCGGTGTTGGCTCGACCGGCATGGCTGCGACAGATCCGAAGCTACTGTGTCGACGCGTATCAGGGTATTGATCCTGGCTGGGCGCGTACGTGTAGGTCGCAGCAAATGGAGGAGCGCCGCTGGTGGCTAGCGCTGTGAGCGCAGAGGCAGCTTCGTAGACGGTCGTTGTCGGGATGAGGGCATTGTGTGAAGTTGTCGCGTCCAGATGCGAAGCAGGTTGTGACTGGGCAGGTGAAGCTGGTTTCGAGTTTCCTGCAACGGGATTCAGGAGCTCGGAGAGCTTGAAGGCCATGGTGAACGGAACATAGACGCGTGTGGCGTTGTGAAGGAAGCTGTGAAAGAGGTGAACGATGAGCGCGACGATGCTCCGTTTGCGATTGAGCGGCGATTGGATGAACAGCTCCCGCAATAGATGGTCACGTGAAGGTGGGGAAACGCTCGCGCTTTCTTTCTTTAGCGGTCTGACTAATGGCTCAAAGCGGAAAGATGTGATTTCAAATGTTTACTCGAGTCTCAGCAAGACCATTGCGCGAGGCAAACGTGTCCTTCGAAGCCTCTATGCTCACACATGTCTGAAGCGTTCGTTTTCAGAGGCAAAGGCAATTTGTGACCGAGATCTCGACTGATGTGTGTTAGTTGTGGTCTTGTTGACAAGGCTGAGAGACGCATGCAGAGAGACGCGATGTTATGGCGTGTGTCCCTTGACAGAACGATGTCACTCTGATCGACGTGCAAGGGTAGAGAGTAGAGAGTGTTTCTGACACTCTCCCCGCACAATGACCATTGTGTTGCTTGTAGATTGACATCGACATTGGAGAAGAGGAATGAAAGAGCGATCAGAACAATCCTGCGGATTCCCACAGTGCAAGCGCGTTTCTCCTGCGTGTCTCACGTTCAAGACGGCATCGTAGCTGGACTCGGCGTGCCACGGGCTCATCACCCTCTCTTTTGAGGACAAGTATCAGAATGGCATTGTGAGAGAGCACATGGAGATCTGACCAGCCGGGTCAATGCGCTCAAACGTGCCCAGTAGAGTGGCTGCGTGAGGTAATTGTGCTTGCCGCATTCCACACCACAATCGCCGTGAAGATATTAGTGTTTGCGCCTGCCGCGCCTGTTCGAGCAATCCGCAGTCGGTGACGGCCTTCTTCTCATATCCACTCAAGGGACGCCTTCGCGATTGTTGACTCCTCGGCGCTGGCACGCTCGGCTCCAAAGATCCAAGATCAAAAATTCGATGCTATCCGCTTCTCGCCACAAAAGCTCGCGTCCCCGCTAAAAACAACACGTCCGCTTCCATCACCACAACAATCCCACTGCGACCAACCAGCATCCTGCCGCTGTGACACTCGTCAACTTCTTTGCAACACACCCACTGCGTGAGAGGCCCGGTCCTCCTACGCGCTTGGACCGCTCTAAATTGTGGCGTTCCCGGAGAACTAGGCTCGCACGCACCCGCCCTATCGATCGCTGACCTCACGCACTCGTTCACCCGACCACCTCGTGATACCACTGTAGTTTCTCTTGAAGCGGCAGCAAAGAACTTCGAAAGCAATCCAAAGCGATATGCCACCTTCGGACAGGCGCACCCGCGCCCGAAGGGAGGTCGAAGCCCAGCAGTCTGACGCCGAGGCTCCTGAGGCCATAGCCACCCCTTCCAGGAAGCGGAGACGTGTAAGTGCATGACACTCGACACACATGACCCTCTGCTCTGAAAACTGACAACGCGAAGGTAAATGGCGCGGACAACACCCGCTCAAGGACGAACACTTTGACTCGGCGGCCGGAGTCTTCTCAGAGTGCCGAGACCATCGAAAACGCAGAGACCGAGCTGCCATTCACTCCGGTCGACGAAGCAAACAACATAATCACGCATCTGAGGGTTGCCAGCTACAAAATATGGGCAGCTACCGATTATGCCAATCAACTACAGGCCCAGAATACCACAGCATACGCTAGGATATCCGGACGCGACTGGACCTTCTATGTTCGCAAAATGAAGGTGTACATAGGACGACCGAACAAGGACCGTGCAGGACCAGCAGCTGTACCTCCCAGAGCCGACACGGCAGACGGCACTGCTCCTAGCGACGGACCAAACGCGAAATACGACGTGGACATCGACTTGGGTCCCGACCAACAAATCTCCAGAGTTCATGCCGAGATTGGGTTTGATATGGAGGAGCAAAAGTGGTACATTCAAGTCAACGGCCGTAACGGATTGAAGCTTGACGAGAACATACTGAGACGCGGCGATCAGCGCTGGCTACACTCTGGAATTGTCATTACGATCCTTGGCACGCAGATGATGTTCCTCCTTCCTGGAAGTGAGCTGTTCATTCACCCCACAATCCGCAGGCAAAGCTCGCTCTCAAATGGAGACACTGAGTCAGAGGTCGACGACGAGGACAACCATCACTTGCTACACGGTCAGGAAGATACAAAGTTCGGACCGAGCAACCGGCATGGTGCTGGGTCGAACACTCACCAGATGTCCTCCCAATCTCGCAATGCAGCTTCCGGCCAACAGCACGGACGCACCCGACCACAATCGTCCTCAGCCATGACTTCCTCTATGCAAGCCCCGCCAGCAACTCCAGCTGCTGGACGCAAGGATGGTGGCGCAAGGCCAAAGCCATCGCCGGCCTACTCCCGCGGCATGTTGATGGAGAGTACAGAGGAGATCGACTACAGCAAGGACGGCGCCAAAGACATCAAGCCACCGCTAAGCTACGCTCAGTTGATCGGTCAGGCGATCCTGGCTAGTCCTGAGGAGAAACTCACGTTAGCAAAGATATACGATTACATCAAGGAGAAGTACGCCTTCTACAGGTTCAGTGGAGGTGGATGGCAGGTCAGTATCACGTTTGTCACCAATTTTGAGCGCTGCTAACCTGCCATAGAACTCCATCCGTCACAATCTATCCCTCAACAAGTCGTTCGAGAAGATTGCCCGCCGTACCGACGAGCCAGGCAAGGGCATGAAGTGGCAGATAGTTGCCGACCAACGCGAAGAGTTCCTCAAAAAGAGCCTTGGCAGCTCTCGCAAAGGCATGCACCGCACCGGCTCCTCAGGACCCAGCTCACCCGCAACCGGCAACGTCAATCCCACCCAAGCCACCCAACGCCTCATGGGTGTGCTCAGCCCCAGCGACGCAAGCCGCGACACAGCCCAGCCCTTCTCCGAACCGCGCATGAAGACGTCTCCCGGCTCCGACTCCCCCTCCTTCGCCCAGCCCTACCCCACCGCCAACCTCTCCTACACCCCGGGCCGCGGCGGCCAGCAATTGCAGCGCCTGCACACCGACGACCTGCCCCACCTCAACGGCTCGCAAACCCACACCCCGGAGTTCGACCACGGCCCCGGCGGCAGCGGCCACGGCGGCGGCGGTGCGCCCCAGCTCGTCGCCAACACGGCCCCGCCCAACCCTCGCATCTCCAACGGCCTCACGGAGGCCGCCACGCACTCCCCGCCCACGCTGAGCAGCAGCATGTACGACCACGCCACCGGCGCGCCGCACCACGCGCTCGTCACGCCGCTGGTGGCGCGGCATCAGCCGCGCTTGGCGCCCCCGAGTACGGCGCACCTGCCCAGCCACTTTATGCCGCTGAGCTCGCCGGCGCCGTTCTGGAAGTTCATGGACTTGGCGAGCACGCCGGCGAAGGGGAGAGGGTTGGATTTGAGTCCGGCGAAGACGGAGAGGGAGGGGGATGGCGAGGGGGGGGAGGATGATGGGATGGATGCCGAGGGCATGGAGGAGGATGAGGAGGGGGATGAGGGGATGGATGTGGATGGCGGGACGGTGGGTGGACGTGCGGGGGTGGGGGTGGGTGGCGTGCGGAGTTCGAGTCCGCCGCCCATGTTGGATGGCGTGGGGGCCACGGGGCCGGAGATGAGCCCCACGAGGACGTTGAGTCGGCCCGGGAGCAGGCAGGCGCCCAAGCTGAATCTCATGAATCATCCGATTCTGACGGTTGGCGGGGTGGCGAGTGGACTGGGAATTAATGGGGTCAATGGGATGCATGGGATGAATGGGGTGGGTGGGGGGCTGGGGGCGGTGGAGGAGGATGAGGAGGAGGGGATTGATTTGGCGAAGTAAGTCGGGCTCTCTGTCTTCTGTTCTCTGAGGAGTGGGGTTGTGGTCTGTGGTGGACGGATATGCTGACGATGGTTGTAGGGGGTTTCAGGGCATTGGGAATTATCACCGCTCGTTGACGCAGACGAATGGGTTCAGGAGTCGGTTGGGCGCGGGACGTTGAGTCAGTCCGCCTGAAAAAATAACAACGCCTTTTGTTCGCATGCATCACCCTCTCAACTTTTTTGTATGATATGGGACGGGATAGAAAGCGCGACGTTTTGCTGGAGTTATGGCTGTAGTGTAAGGGGAGAGGCATTGGTTTGTCGTACAGAACGTTCTCTTTCCTACGACGTTTGTCGAATTCACGCGTGACACGCAGCCAGGGAGGTATCTTGTGGTGTATGGTTAGGGATGGCGGGTTTGGTACGCGTTGGTACTGGAGCCCGCTCGGGTAATCGCATCTGGTGTTTGGCTTTGCTTCTTTCACTAGCTGTGTTCTTGTAACTACTTCCTGTTTCTGGCAGCCGTTCTATGATTATAGAACACATGACTACCTATACTGCATCTCCTCTTCCGCAATACCTGGCTCTCTACGTGTTTCACAGTTCGCGATCGTAGGTGCTGAGTTCCATTGCAAGGAGGCCACCAACAAGGCCCGCAGCCTTCGATGGTAAGATGGAACCGCAATTCAATTCATAATGCCACAACTAAGCAAATCCCAACTTGAAGCCCTTGGGGTTATCTCTTGCCCAACATCCCAAACCTTGCGCCTAACACGCCTTGGCTCCCTCTTGTCCGCAGCCATCGTACATCGTAGATTTGCAAAAACCGCCCTGAGCGCCTCCGTGTGCGGAGAAGAGTACAGCCAAACTTCCTCCCGACCCAGCTCTGCCTGACGACTCCATGACCTCGCTCTCTCAGACCGAACTCACCGCCTCTTCGGAGGCTCAGCCGCATTCCCCTTCTCGTCAATATGCAGCTTGACTCGGCAGTCCGGACAATACCACTTGGTGCGGCGGGGCGGGATATCCTCAAGGCCGACACATCCGAGATGGAACCACTCCTTCTCGCACTACCCGAACATCCCTAGTCAGCCAACCATTCCCTTCCACACCAGAAGCCAGCACAGAGACAAACAAAACTCACATCATCATTCTCACAAGCAATCATAGTCCCATAACTCACCCCCCCACAAACACAATACCGCGGCTCATCCGGATCGATATCCTCCCACCCCTCCTCCACCGTACTCAGCCCCTGCTGCTGCTGCCTCTGCTGCCCCTCCCTCTCCTCCCTCTCCCTCTCCCTCTTCCCCATCCCCCTGCGCCTCGGCGCCGCAACCCGCTTCCCGACACTAACCTTCCCCTTCCCATCCTCATCCGCCGTGACCAGTCCCGGCACGGGCCTCCTCCCGCGACGCCCACTGCTTCTGAGCCCGCCCTCCACGCCCACCCCGGCCCCACCAGCGGCGCCAGCACCACCGCCACCACCAGCGGCTTCGGTGACGGAAGAGGAGGCGGGCAGGCTGACGTTGCTGCCCCGCCTCAGCTCCCGCAGCTCGCGCGGCTCGCGCTTCGTCGGCGGCTCCGCGCTCGCCGCTTTCGTCGACGCGGACCGGGAGCCGGGACGGCGCGGGTTGGCTGCGGGCGCTAGGACGGGCGCCGGGGTCTCTCTCGGTGCTGCTGGAGGCGGGGGCGCTTGAGGAGCGGCTGATGTGCGGCGGGAGCGGGCGCCTGCGGCGGTGGTTGTGGTTGTGGTGGGGATGGATGGCGTGGTTGTAGGAGGCTGGGAGGGCTTTTTGGTGTCGGTGGCGGGGATGGTGGGGGTTTGTTTTCTTTTTGGTGGGGGGATGGAGGTGTCTGCGGGTTGTGCGGTTGTGTCTTGCGGTGCTGGTGGTGCGGGAGCCGGCTCGGGGCGGGCGGCGGAGTGGGAGAGCTTGATCTTTTTGGGGCCGGGGGATCTGGTGACGCGCTCCTTTGCTAGATTTGGTGGATCACTCGCGCCGTCTGTGCTGGTTTCGGGGGTTTGCTCGCGCTTTCGCTTCTTCGCTGGCTTGTCTTTCTTGCTCTCGGCGGCTGGGGTGGCTACGACTACGCTGTCTCCATCGGTCGAGCCTTGTGAGAAGAGATTCTTGAACATATTGCCGGCGTCTGTGATCTTCCTGCTCGCCTCTTCGATATCCATGGCATCACGAGCGGCTTGTTCCTTGGCCATCGTCTCCTTCTTCAGCTTCTTCGCTTCGTTGAGCTTCATCCCTCTGTTGATGAGATCGGCTTCATTTTTGCTTGAAGGCTGGAAGCTGACTTCTCCAGGAGCCAGAGTTTTCTTAGTGGGATCGACAGGATCCTCATCTAGCAGCGGTTCGCCTGTAGCTTGTGCCTCGGCTTTCGCTTTTAGATAGTTCTCGCGACCTCGTCCAGTTATATGTAGTTGCCGGCGAATCATGGTGTCACTCGGTGTCCAAATTGCATTCTTCTTCATTGACTTCCGGAGCAACGCCATCTCATACTCGGTCAACTTGAACCATGGCTGCCACTTGCTTCCAGGTTTCGCATCTGGAGGTGGGGGCGTAAGCAAAGCCAGAGCATTACTGGTAGAGATCCCTGCTACCGCACTGTGGACATTTGTCCCCATCACACCAGGCGGCCGTACGCGTGGTGCTTTTGGTACCGCGCTCCTTTGCCTCTGAGGTTTGGGTACTTTCACCCGACCAGGTTTGCCACCGCGTTTCGATTGTGAAGGCGCCTCCTCATGTGTATCTGTAAGGCCAACAGGAGATGAGGGCGCAGATTCCTCCCAGTCCGTCACGGTGCTTGGAGGTGGAGAGTCTGGATTTGGCGGAGGCAGAATGTCGCCAGGTACTGTAATCTTCCTACTGCGCTGCCTTGGTCTTGCAGTCGAGCCACCCGTCCTAGCAGTCGCAGCTGAGCGTGCTCCATCTACATGCAAGGTTATGCGGGGCGTGCGCTCAGTGTCAGCTTGACGCGGTCGCGTCGTTCGTGGAGAGATGGGAGCGGGTGTTGGATCGCGTGATGGAGGTTGAGGCAGCGCTTGCAGCTTCTTCTTGATGCTTGCAAGCCGGTTACCGTGACGTTCGGCGACATCGTACAGGCGTGCGGCTTCTGCGTAGGCGGACTCTCTGCAATGTATGGCATGGTCGAGCGCGGCAGAGATCTGCTTCCGTAGAGTGCGAGGGTCGGGACGCTGGCCAGCTGGAAGAGTAGGTAGCTTGCCGTATGTTGTCGTCAGCTGGTGAACTTTATCGGTGCTTTGTAGGTAGCCGTTGTCGAGCTTGGTGATAAGGGTCAAGGACCGCGCCAGGTCGGCGGGAAAGAACTCGGTGTAATCGAGGAAGTCGGTGACGGTGGCCTGCGCATCAGGATGAGAAGTCGGCTGGGAGGTGATATCAGGCAGACCGTCTGCCATATCGACATCAACGGTCATGGCGCATGCTGTGTGTTGATGTTGGTGTGGCGCTCTATTCGCGCGCGTGCTGGCAGAGTGAAGTCAGAGGATCGCAAAGCAACTCTAACCGAACAATGAGGCAGAAGCAGTGAAATTTACACCACCACGCCTTGGTGCGTTCCAGTGTTCGGAACTGAAAATCTATCAGCTTTATAGGAATACCTTCGCTTCATGTATATACTGCCTTCACAGATCGTAAATTACGGATGATCAAGCTAGACCAACAGCAAATCAATAGGTTATGGTGGTCCCACATACGCTGTGTTTGTAGAGTAGGGGTGCAGCGACCGTGTATTTCTAGGCTTAACCTTCATTACAGACGCGACTTGCGCGTTTCGCGCTCTTCGACAACTTCACCGATCATCTGCAACCGAAGCGCTGCAAAGCCGGCAGAAAGCATGTACAAGGCATAGAGTCTTGTAGTGCACGGCTCATTGGTGCATCTTGGGATCTCTGAGATAGGTGGCAATCACTCGTGAAGAGTATAGCGTCCGAGGTTTTTGCGTTCCATGTGCAACGTGCAAGTCGTTTGCTCCATCTTGAACTGGCCAGGTCCAAACCGTAGCTTCCGGGAATTGGACTGATAGCAGTGTTACAGTCTACCCGCAAGGCAGCACATAGACCTCAGTAGAAGTGCGTTGTTGTAAGAAAAGCGCGGGAGCCCGTATTTTTTGGGAAGTGAAACCAGTTGCCGTCTTCACTACATCATCTCAGCTTCTCTCCACTTTCGAACGCTCGCTGCTTCTTTCTCTGCATCGCTTGTTCAACCCTTCGCTTGCTGAATCTATCGTCCACCCAGCAAACAGCAATCATTGCGCCCGTTCCTCTCAGTAGTCAAAATGCCAGTGTCCGCTTCCAGCCTCGCTCGCTTGAAGGCGCTGATTCAACCCGATATCGACGCTCTTCCAGACCGTACCGACCTGCCAACGCCTGAGCCGGAATCAGATCCCGAGCCCGAGATAGAGATACAGCGTGAACCCGAGACAACATCGTATTCGAAACCGAAGGACAAATTCGGACCTGTTTCACTAGCGACTGACAGTGCTTTCGAAGATTCCGACGACGGAGAGGACGGTCTCATCATCGCTCTAGAGCTCATTGACGACAAAGAAGGCCCGCGTGACGGAGGCGTCGCGCTCACCGGCGTCCACACTGTTGAGCAAAGTACTAGCGCGAATTGCGGTGCTGCTCACTCAACACCAATCTCTGGCGGCCTTGTTCACGACTCAACCAGGAAGACGACTGGAAGTGTTTCTTCAGGCTCGGAGTTGAACGTGAAAGCGGCAGCGAGCGCTTCTGCAGCAAGCCCAGGCACTAGTCTCTATTACATTCGCGGTCAACCCACCCCTGTTGGCGAAGCATTTTGTCCCATCCTACCCATCAGCAAGTTTCCGTACAAGTACATAAGCAAGACGGACTCCGAGAAAGTAGCCGACAAGTTCTTCAACGGTGGGAAATTCTGGACCCGACAGTGGGATTTGTGAGTACTTGATTGTCCCCTAGAATCTCATATGGCAACACAGGCCTGTTCGCCTCCTTCTCAGGTTTCGTTCACCTAACTGCGTCTGAATCAAGCTAACATTTCTTTGTTCGCAGATTCTATGCATGGGACATTGATGCAGCTAAACCCGTAGTCTTCATCTCCGAGAAGCAGTTCGAGGCCCTACTCAACGACATCAACAGCGTCTTCCAACACCTTGAACTCAAGATCTCCAGCTACTACCGCGAGATTGGTCTCGTTGCCACCTTCCCGGACCACCCTCGACTTCGTCCTCGCTACTTGGGCACCTCTACCTCCAGAGAGCAGTACAACGAAATGGAATCCAACGCACCAAGTGCCTCCTTCAGGCCCGCTGGTGAGAAGGAAGTCCCCCCGCCAGACCAGCGTAGCCTCGAGGCGTTCAAGGCGATAATGGAGGAAGCTATGGAATTGAACAAGGCTAAGAACAAGGCCACAAAGGCGAAGAAGAATGAGCAGCGTATGCTGAAGCAGCAGAACATGGGTAAACAGCTCAAGCGGACCCTGCGGTACCTTGGTTTGCGTCCTAAGCGCGATGATGGTAAGTAGACAGATTGACAACCATGCCAATCCTTTCATCCACTAACACGTTTAAGTTGCGGACCCCTTGGAAGACCCTAGTCTATCCTGGAGCGAGCTCCAAGCAGCACAAGAAGCTCGCCAGACAGCACTGCACATCCCTCCAATCGACCCTGCTCAACCTGCCCCCCATTCCTTCGAACAATCCGTCGTCTTCATCTGCGTGGACGTCGAAGCATACGAGCGAAACCACAACATCATCACCGAGATCGGCATCTCAACGCTCGACACGCTCGACCTCGTCGGCGTAGCCCCCGGCGACAAGGGCGAGAACTGGCGCAGCAAGATCCGCGCCCGCCACTTCCGCATCAACGAGTACAAGCACTACACCAACACCGAGTTCGTTCACGGCTGCGCCGACAAATTCGAGTTCGGCACGAGCGAGATGATCAAGCTGAGTGATGCACCTCAAATCATAGCGTCGTGCTTCAAACCTCCGTTCTCCAACCCCACCACCCACGGAGACGATTTTCCAGTGCTCGGCCACGCCCCTCCCCCACCCCCGTCCCAAGAACCGAAACGCACCATCATCCTCGTCGGCCACGACGCAACCCAAGACATCTCCTACCTCCAATCCCTGGGCTACAACCCGCTGAACCTCTCCACCCTCGTCGAGACCCTCGACACCGCGCTGCTCTACCGCTCCCTCCACCGCGACCCGCAGCCCAAGTCGCTCGGCAACGTGCTGTACGAGCTCGACATGGTCGGCTGGCACCTGCACAATGCGGGCAACGACGCCGTGTATACGCTGCAGGCGCTGCTGGCGATCGCGGTGAGGGATGCGGTGGAGAGGGGGAGTAGGGATGTTGTGAAGACTAGGGAGAACGCCAAGCGGGAGCGCTTAAGCAATGCAGTTACGGATGCCATTGCCAAAGTGCATGCAGAAGCTGAGGGCTGGAGTTCGGCGGAGGAGGGGGAGGATGGCGGGACGGCCGTTAAGGGTGGTGCTGGTAGTGGCAGTGGGGGGAAGCAGAGGGGTGGTGTGCTTCCGCTGCGGTAGGGGGGATTGGCTCTGAAGGGAGAGCGGCGGGGGGCACGGATGATGATGATGATGGAGACTGTCCTGGCTGCAGCTACTGCTGATGGCACTGGGACGGAGTGAGACGGAGTTAAGGTCTGGGGTTCATTCTGGCGGTGAGTGTAGGGATACCTGAGCAGCTGAAGATAGCTACACAAAGAGTGAAATGCTGACTGATTCCTCATGGAAATGTACCTTCTGTGCCATGTTCAGCGGCCCAAAATTAGTATCCTCAAGAGCGACGCCCAATCACGCTTTCTCATTCAGGGCTTTGGTCCAATGATAGAGATGTGATTCTGTGAGGGTTTTCCATGAGTCAGTGAATGGCATACCGGAGTGGCAATCCGGTCCGGGTTAATCCAATTCCGAGGGCAGTGGTAGGGTTCTTGACTCGACCTTGATCAAGCAAATTGCAGCCATTTTCAAGCTCCAGCCACAGACATGGTGCTGAGTGCCACCCCCAAATGCCACCCACGAGTGCCATGCAGGAACTAAGGGATAGACCCGCTTTGCTTGACCTCGGCGTGCCTCGGTATCAAGTTTCAGCATGGGCTACTCGTCCAGGTGACATGTCAGGGTATTTGGTGGATGGGCTGATAGGCTAGCAGCCCGTTCATGAAACACACTTATAGGCTCAATCTCCGAGCCGTTGCAGGCCCCGAATTGCTTGATTGAAGAAAGATGGGCATCTCGCTGCGATCTTCAATACAACCGGCAATAGAACAATCCGCTTAGTAGGATCAACAAGGTAACGAGAGCGTTAGCAAGAGCTGGCCTAGCAAGGTGTGTCGGGGATAACTCCAGATTGTCTCCAAGAAGCATGCTGTCAACCCTGCTACACCTGAAGAGCTGGGTCTAGCCGTTGGTGATCGAAATGGCAATTGTTGTATATACTATGGAAACCGCTCCTTTGCTTTCTCTTCGCTTTGTGATAGAGAACCTCTCCAGCCTGAAACTTACATTGTACTCTGCTTGCCATGATGCTCCTGCTACACAGTTTGAGCTTTTTATTCCTTTCAGGTCTCTGGGTCGCGCCCTCTGCCGCATTACCTACGTAAGAAACCCCACCGCACAACTCTCTAGTCAGAGCTGATCTTCTTGACAGGGCTGAGGAGAAGCGCGATGCGGCCGTCACGGAGCTTGCAAGCTACGAATATGTCATTGTAGGATCAGGAGCAGGCGGAGGACCTCTTGCAGCCAGGCTTGCCATCAATGGCCACAAAGTTCTTCTGATCGAAGCTGGAGACGACCAAGGAAACAGTGTCCAGGAGTCCGTTCCGGCATTCTTCGCGGCTGCCAGTGAATATGCACCAATGTCGTGGGACTTCTTTGTTAGACATTATCCTGATGACGCCCGGGAAGCGAAGAACTCCAAGGCCACTTACACCACACCCAGCGGCGGGACATATGTTGGGTTGAACCCGCCTGCTGGCTCGAAGCTGAAGGGTATCTGGTACCCCAGAGCAGGCACATTGGGTGGCTGTGGGTGAGTAGAATCTTCAGGGCATCTTTCTTGACCGTTTGCCGAACAGTCCACTGACGACGCGCCAGTGCTCACAACGCCATGGTGACGGTCTACCCCTACGAAAAAGATTGGTCACTCATTCAGACCATTACCGGCGACTCATCGTGGGCTCCTGCCAACATGCGCCAATACTTTAAACGACTGGAGCGCAACGGATACATAAACCCAACAGACCCCTCTGCTGCTGGCCATGGCTTTGATGGCTGGCTCGGCACCAACGAGGAGGATCTGGGTCTGATGGCCAATGACCCCCAGATCCTTTCGATGCTCACTGCAACCAACTCTGTGCTCAAGGGCGCCCCCGCTGAAAACATAACGGACGTTGCAAGCCTGAAGAGAGCGTTCCCTCAGGACATGAACTCCGATTATGCCAACCGGGACAATTCTCAAGGCCTTTTCCGGATTCCAGTGGCTGTTCAAGATGGAAGGAGAAGCAGCCCGCGTGACTTCCTTCTCGCAACTGCAAATGCAGTGAATGCGGATGGATCGAAGAAATACAGTCTTGATATCCGCCTCAACACGCTTGTTACCAAGGTGCGGTTCGCAACGTCCACTGATAAGAAGAGAAGCACGCCTAGGGCCGTCGGGGTCGACTTTCTTGACGGTCAAAGCTTGTACAGCGCGGATCCTCGAGCCGGCACCGCCAGCCCTGGAGCACCCGGTCGTGTAAATGCTACCCGCGAAGTCATTCTCTCAGCCGGTGCTTTCAACACTCCTCAGCTCCTCAAGCTGAGCGGCATCGGACCCAAGGCCGAACTCCAGAAATTCAACATCCCCGTCGTGGTGGACCTTCCAGGTGTTGGCGCCAACCTCCAGGACCATTACGAGATCAGCACGGTCGTCAAGTCCGACACAGACTTCACCTTCCTCAAAGACTGCACGTTTCTCTATCCTGGCACGAACGACGCTTGCTGGGCCCAATACACGAGCGGCTCCGACCAAAAGGGACCCTACGCCACCACCCTCGCTCAGGCGGCCGTTCTGCTGAAGTCCAACCCCGCCGGCCCCGAACGAGACCTCTTCATCTTCGGCGGCCCCATCAAATTCACCGGCTACTTCCAAGGCTACACCGCCGCCGCTCTCGCAGACACCAAGCACTGGAGCTGGCTAACCCTTAAGTCGCACGAGAAGAACGTCGCAGGCGTAAGTTGCCCCCAAACAAACATCCCCATCAACCCATCCCCACTAACCCACACCAGACCGTCACCCTCCGCTCCGCCAACCCACAAGACATGCCCTCCATCTCCTTCAACTTCTTCGACGCCGGCACCACGGCGGGTGGCATCGACCAAGCCGACCTCGCCCCCATGGTCAAAGGCATCCAGTTCAGCCGCAACATCTACGCCAACATCTCCGCCCCGTACCGCGGCCACCTGACCGAAGAGTTCCCCGGCCCCGCCGCCAAGACAGACGACCAGCTGAAGGAGTTTGTGAAGAACGAGGCGTGGGGCCACCACGCGAGCTCGACGGCGCATATCGGGCCGGATAGCGATCCGTATGCGGTGCTGGACTCGCATTTCCGCGTCAAGGGCGTCAGTGGCTTGCGCGTCGTCGATGCGTCTGTTTTTCCGCAGGTTCCGGGGTTCTTTCCGGTGACGAGTGTTTATATGGTTAGTGAGAAGGCGGCGGATATTATTATGGCTGATAATGCGTGATGAGGGGGGTTGGGTGGGATGGTGAGTGGGGGTTTGATTCGTGCGCTCTTTTAGATGGGGGTGGCCGAGTGCTAGGCACTTCGAGCTCACTCTCCGGTCTGGGACTGGAGATTTTGATACAGGTTTAATAGCCATAGATGGTCTATAGAGGAGGGAGGGTATATAAGGTGCATGACGTTCCTCCATCAAGTAGGATGTGGTTGGTTTCAATTAAATATCGACGGTATTCTTTCGTTCTTCAATGTTGTTTGTTGTGCTATCGTACGCCCCTTGGTATCTTAACTCGTTATTAGCGAGTGCTCTTGTTACATACCTCAGACGACAATCAAAGTATGCTAGAGCTTACTGTGACGAAGTATAAGCCGTTACGTAGTATGGGGGGCTGCTAAGGTATTCCCAACGTCATCAAAAGATGTGTCAATAATCGTAGGATCAAGGACATTGAAGAGTTACGTTCTCAAAGTTTTCGATGTCTGTGACCATCTGGGGATGAGTGGGTATATCAGGGGTTCGGGCACACTCGCTAGAACAGGAAGAGCACCCTTACAAACGGCCGCGGACATCCCATCGGTAGGTGGTATATACAAAACATAGATTGTAGCCGCCAAGCCTCTCTACGTAAATGCCAGCATAGCTATGTACAAACTTGAGCAAACGAGTGACTAAGAAACTTAAAAGCCTTCTCTCCACACTACCTTACAGCACCCCCCACCGTGGCTTCAAACGGCTCTTTCTGCAGTTCACATGGCGACAAGCTTAGGCGGAGAACACTTTGAGGTTGTTGACGAGCCAGTACTGGTCGGCGAAAGACTGCGGCTGCGACGCGACGTACGCAGGGCAGCTGGGGTTCACCTTGGCGCAAGAGGTGGAGCCCCACACGCTGCCGGCCCAGTCACCGCAGAAGGTGATATCGAAGATCTGGCGCTCGATGTCAGTACGGCTGATACGACCTCAAAAGGTTGTTCATAGTAGGAGACTCACGATGTTCATGTTCTTGAAGTACTGGTCGAAATTGCAGCCAGCATAGTTGGCAATCGGCTGGCCCCAACCGGCCGGGTTAGGGTTGTTGGTCCGCGCGTCCGCAGGCACGGAGCGGCTGGGCCAGTACCAGACCTTGATGCCGGTGGAGGTCCACAGAGTGGCATAGACACCTCCGCCGTTGGCGTTGAACGCGGTGCCGTAGCTGGTGCTGCTATAGCTCTGGACACCGCAGCCGTTAAACCCGCCGCCAGCGCCGCAGTCAGCGTTGCCAACGGGCGTGCCGGCCTGGCCGCCCGGCCCAACACTGGGCACGCAGCCCGGCGCCGAGTGCAGCGTCACCTGGTTCTGCGTGTTCAGGTTGACGCCCTCGATGATGTCGAGCTCGCCGCTGTTGGGCCAGTTGGGCCCGAACATCCAGAAGGCGGGCCAGGCGCCGCAGTTGGAGCCCGGGATGTGCGCGAAGTCGGCGATGATGAGGCCGTGGTTGTAGGCCCGGTTCGAGGACAGACGCACGCTGTGGCGGCCGGGGCCGTTGGGGCTGATGATATTGGTGTGGTCCACGCCGATGTACATCTGGTTGCCGCGCACCTGGTAGAGACCTTCTGCCTGAGCTTGCTGCTGGTTGACGTAGGTGACGAAACCGTGGGTGGGGTCCGGGATCTGTGTGACAAGTTTAGAGAGCTTCACGGCTGTGGGGAGCGGCGAGAACCTACTGCCTGCACATTGAATTTGCTAAACCAGTTGCTGGTATCGTACTGGTCGATGAGGTTGTAGGTGGCGGCGGGCAAAGCCGCGCTGCCGGCGGCAAGGAAGCCAAGCGCTACTGCGAACTTTGAGAGGGCCATCACGGTTGCTGTTAAAGACAGTGGTAGAGATAAAGGAGAGTAGGGCAGTCCAGCTGCTTGCAAGCAAGGAAGAAGGATCGAAAGATGCAGAAGAGTGGAGGATAGAGTGCTCTGTCGGTGAGAAGCAAGAGGAATGAGAGACTCTTGAACTTATATATTCGCCATCTCATCCCTCTACCTAAGCGTCTATGCGGTTCCTCCCCGGATGGACCCGTGAGCTTCGCACCCTTCCAGAATGCTAGTTTAGTTTCATTCACAGCCAGACCGTGTACTAGACGGTCCTGCAGCGCCCTTGTGATTTTCAAATGCGGTGTGGGGTGCATGTCCGTGGGGACGCCCTGTCGGGCGATTATTTCCCTGCGGGCCAATCATATTTTCTGAAGGTAGGTCTGGCTGCGGTCTAAGAGACGGACGTTACACTGAAAAAGAAATGCTAGAAGCATGACATGAGTAATGGAAGACGGACCAGGCCCTCGAACTTGGAGAACGGAGAAGTGGAAGGAAGATCTACAGGCAATGTCAAACATATCGATATGCCCGGTGATGAAGACGTCGAGCGGGAGACCAGGGGCTTTAGGGAAGGTGCATGGAAAGGATACATGTTTCAGCCAGTAGGGGCTACGAGAGCGTGGCACAGCGATCGAATCCATCCCGCTGCAAGTGATGTGCGTGCGTGAGTAGCGCGTGCTGCACATTGACGCTACATGGCGCGTGAGATCCATCTACGAATGACATCCTTGATGTGGGAGGAGACGGGCTGCCAACTCCTTCCCGCTCGTAAATCTAGAGGTGGGGTCGATGCGTCCGAGGACGGAGTGCACGACCGTGCTGCTCGACACATGAGTGGTCCGCCGTGGGGCATGTTCTGTTGTTGAACGGGAGAGAAAAGATGGAGAAGAGATGGTGGGGACCGAGGGGACGATGAGGGTTGTGATCGGATGAAGTGCCTCCTCTTCCGAAGGGTCCTGGGATGAACTAACAATTGCTGTGCCAGCACAGCAACAACAACAGCTTCACGAAGGCAGCTCCATGTGACGCACCTCTGTGCGGTTTGAAATCATGAGCCGCGACTCAGGCAGTCAGCAGTGTCCACCTGCCTTCTTGCTCGTCCGGTGCCAGAGCTCATTGTCCGCCGCATCACAGCGCTTGACTCGAGAGGCGGCTCGAAGTCGCCCACGTTCCTGTAATGTGGTCGCCAGCCTCATCTAGTAGGCAGGCCATGCTTTGTCCAATGTGAAGCTTCCTTCCATCAGCACTATGCTCGGTTCGGCTCGATTCCCGAGGGCGCCCTGAAGCTTGTTGCACCATGCTAGTGGTCGATGGCAGGCCGGTTTCATGGAAGGGCGGCCGCGACCTTTCATCTCCGCCCCATGCCACCTCCAGTGTGACCTCTCCTATGCCTCACGACCAAGCCACGCGACGCTGAACGGGAATGATGCACTATCTGTACAAGCGCCGCCGAGATGATCAAGCGGCGCAAAGGCTTGTACGACGTACATGTTCATATACACAGTCCTGGAACTTGTCTGTAACAACGACGATGCAGACTTTGAACAGTAGTGCGGTATTCGACTTACGCACGGCTCCCAGAAGGCGCCTTCCATATCAAGCTGTTCAGCTTGAAGCCCCCGACTAACGCCAAACCAAACACAGTCGTGACACACATTATGCACACTCCGCCCAAGACAATCAAATACAGAATCAGTACACATATACACACCTTCCCGCATCAGCCTCCTCCGCCCGGCCCCCCACCATCACCTTCCAAACCCGTCCCCTCGAGCCCATGCATCCTCTCCTCTCCTCCCAGACCAACCCCCACGCCGTCAAACCCCAACCCATACCCCTGCCCGACTCCAAAAATCCCCGCGTCGTCCGCAATGTCTGGCGGATCCAGGTTGAAGGGCATGAACCACGCCGTGCTCGGATCCGTATACACGCCACCGCCGAGGCCGCTGAGGTCGAAGTTCCAGCTAGTCTGCGGGAGCGATGCGGCCGGCGCGGCGTCCATGCCTGTGTATGAAGAGAGCACGAAGTGCCGGTCGAGCTGGGAGAGCATGCCTTGCTGCTGCGGCTGGAGGAGGGAGAGGTCGGGGTGGTAGATTTGCGACGAGAGATCTTGGGAGCCGTCTTGGTCGTAGAACTGCTGCAGATCCATTACACCGTGCGGGATGGAGATTGAATCCATCAGCGGCTGCCCCTGGAGCTGCTGGTTCAGGTCTGTGCCGGGCATGCCGGTAAGGTTGGCGGACGAAGAGGCTGCTTCATCTTGCTGTGAAGCGCTTCTGCCTGTCTTGCCCTTTTTCGACGCTTTGCGCTGCTGCTGTGCGACTTTTGCTCTGCTGGGTGGCGACAGAGTTGCAAAAAACTCTTCCACGCTTTGGAGGTCAGACTTCTGACTCAACACTGCATCGGCACCGACCTCCTTCTTGGCATCTGCAGCCGGATCTTCATAGTCGGTGGCGGATACGCCATGAGGGTATTTGTCGAACCAATCGCCATACTGAAGTATCTTAGAGGGACCGTCTTTCGGCTTCGCAGCAGATGAGCCGCGCAAGGCAGCGTCCGCATGGTGACGATAGAGTTCCTTCAGATTCTCGGCGATGAAGTGGTACATCCCCCAGTATTTCTTCATCTTGGTCAAAAACTTCACGTTGTAAGCTAGATTCCGCTTCGCTGTAGCTTCCAGCTTGGAGTTTTTGGAGAAGACGCCGTGCACGTGCACAGTGCTGGAGTAAAAGGCGCAGTAACCCGCAAAAGGCGCAACGAGCGGATAGTCCATGCCGACATTGACCAGCTCGGAGATACGGTTTGCTGCATAGAGCGCTGTACGCGCAGCTTCAGTCACGAACTCATGTGGTGCATCTTTTGGAGGCCGACCACCATTGATAGACGGTAAAGCGAAGCGATGCAAAAACAGCAGGACTTGCGTATGTACGATATGCATGAAGAGAAACTGATTCGCGGTCTTCTCAGTGGCATGACTTTGTAAGTTTTCCGGGTTGTATTGTAGGGAAGCTGGTAAGGTTTCGATGAAACGGTTGGCAGAGCCTCGAAGCTCTTGGAAGTTAGACTGAGGTGACCACATCGGGTGCATTTCTTCCTCTTTACCACCCAAGTTCATATATTTCACAACCTCACCCCACAGCGCTACAGCGCGAACCAGGTAGGCGGCGACACCCATGTTTTGCTTGGGATCCAGCTCTTGAGCGTTGCCTGATGAGGCGGATGGTGTCGCACCTCTCAGTCGTTCTGTTGAGCCAGGTATCTCCATCTGGAAATTATACTCCTTGATTGGCAACTGAACTTGGATGAACTGCCCCGTAATGAACATTGGCCGCTCCGTACCCGAAGAATTGAAGCGGTCCATGAGGAAGCACGACCACATCGTACGCCGCCGGAGCTCACGATCTGTAAAACTAAGCTCACCATGATCTTTCGTGTTCCGTCGTAATGGATCACGGTCAAGATCCTTATGCAGTTGCAGAGCGAAGGCCATTCTTTGAGCCATCCCACCGAGCATCCAGCTGCGACCACCCTGACACGTTCCAAACTCGTGGAGCCCAAGGAGGAGATACACTATGAGAATGAGGATGTTGGGTGTATCGTAGCGTTTCAAGGCGATCTCACGTGCGACACTAGCCCAGTTCTCGCCGCGGAGAAACGCCGGCTCTGATCGCAACTGAGGATGTGACGAGAACCTTGCAGATACAGCGCAGACAGCCAGAATCAATACCGGAGGAACTGTGCCGGCGCTGAGCTTGCGCATGAAGCTGGGTTTATGCAGCAGGTGATAGGCTTGTCCATAAACATACTCGAAGTAGACC
>JAKLMF010000175.1:0-25476 GCA_022813555.1 Botryosphaeria agaves | reverse complement strand
ATTGTCTCGTCCTCGATCCCAAGGACAATGTTTTTCTCCTGGAGGTCTAAAAACTCTTAGGTCAGACAGCCAGTGACTTGGAACCTCCTCGGAAGATCTAGTAAAGGTAAGATTCGGTCCAGTGCTTACCAGTGTGAGTCACCCCAGCTTCAGTGTGCAGAAAGTCGAGAGCGTGAAGCACGTGGATCAATGTGAGCTTCAAAAGGTGTTCTGGTAGCTTGTTAGAGGATAATCCGGCCCGGAGGGCCCGCAAACTGAGGCCTAAGGGCTTATGAACTAGACATTGATGGCGGCCTTTGAGCGTGGAAACAACGAAGTCGTCTAAAGAGTTCGCACAAGCAAGCATCCACTGTGACTTGTGGTCATTGAGTTCAAGTAGTTGTAGACTTGGAGCTCTCGCAACGCCTGCGATGAGTCGCGCGCGTAAATCTTCGGGGTCACACAGCGAGGTTGTCTGTTTCGGGGAAAGACTTGAGGAACATTCTCATCAGGCAGGATTAAATACATGCCAGAGACTCACTGCAACTCTTTGCAGAGCTAGACTGAAGAAGAGAGTCTTCCATGGTATAACGTAGACGATTTCTACCCTGTTCGAAATTGTGATATGTTTCACTCAAGGTACTAAACACTGGGGAAACTTGGTTATGGCGCTTACTCCACAATCTTCTGTACGGCATTCAAAGTGCGAAGACCAGACTGCTGAGTCTGTATCATGTGTGACAAAGGGTGTTGAAGTGGTGGACGATTTCAGCGCAAGATACTGGCCATCTATGCTAGGCGCTCGCCAAAAGATGACGGAACGCGTCCTGGCTCATGTTTCTGGCTGTTCAAGGATGTGTGAAGAGCGGCATGAACATATAGAAGTGCGGATGTAGCACTTGAAGGCCATTGGAAGACTCATGAAGGGATGCGCAGTCAGCAAGATGAGGTTGGTTTCTGCTGTTAGAGTGGTTGCACCACGCCCGTGACATCGCGCAGACGCGAGTCAGCGTTCGAGGGGTCGTCGACGCTCGTTTCTTATTATCATCGGATCTCAAAGTCCATGCAACTGCCCGAGCAATCGCGTCCCTTTCTTTCAGATGGCTTGGACAGATCCCGTAGAGCTAGTTGTATCCTAAATTGTTGTATATAATTTGTCTGCCTACATCCCTTCCGAGCAATCAAATTCCGCCACCGAAGTCACTAAGAACCAACCTCTGTAATCGTGTGCCTGGCAGATGGCCCGACTGCAGGCTGCCACGGTATCCACACAAGTTCCACGGAAGAGAAAGCGGAAACAACCAGCCGGCACTGAGATTGAGAGTGAGGTGGCCGTCCAGGAGACAATAGATTCATCCAGTACTACGAAGACGACCGTTCCAACCAGGACGCACGATGGAGGTAAGAAGCCACGAAGAGCTGCCAAGGCAAAGGAGAATGCCTCGAAACCGCCGTTGTTACGGCGCAGTTCATCCACGTTTGTTGAAACCTCAATACCGTGGCCGCCACACTTCACAAAGTTGGCGCAGACGTATCGCGCGTTGAACTTGGTCTATACCTCTTGTTGCACGCGCAAGCACCTTGCTACAACCTTCGAGAATATCAAAGCTACAGTTGAAGGACATATTAAGCGAGAGTTGCTCGTTGAAGAGGTGGCACAGATCAAGGCTCTGATACCGAAAGCCATAAATTTTGTATACGTGGATGAAGCCATGTTGCAGATCAATATTATGGGTGGGGAGGAACCTCTCCGCGGGAGATCAAGGGAGTCCGTATTCGCCGAACCACCTGGCGAAGAAAAGAGTCAGGAGGTTCTACTCTTCGAGTTTGTGGATGGTGACCTCAAGCGGCAAGTCCAGAACCCCAAAACTGGCGAGCCCACCAGAGCTACGCGTACACTCAGACAAGAGGATTTGAAAATGCCAGTGTTCAGCCAGAAGCAGATGATGAACCTGATTGAGAAGAGGAATACCAAGTTTATGTCTGCTGTCAATGCCTTCCTGAATCAATGTGCAGCCGATGGTGTCGACCCAGTGGAAAAGCTGCAGCAAGAGTATTCGGTATTTTTACCAGAACCTTCCGACAGCAGGTCATCGACACCTGCACCGCCGTCTAGAGCACGTCTGCCGGCTACCATACCGACAGAGCGCAAGTCTATTCCGGAGATCCTCACGGAAATCAAGACGCTCGAATGGTACACAGGCCAAATTGTTCCCGACGGTCACAGAGTCTTCGATCCGCAGCCTCCAATATACGGCGACCTGAACTTTGAACTCTCACAAAATATGGTGAACGCTCTTTATAATACGAAAGGCATACAGCAGCTGTATGCCCATCAAGCCGAAGCTATCAACAACCTGTACAACGGCCATAACGTCATTGTGTCAACCAGTACGAGCTCCGGAAAATCCTTGATATACCAAATTCCTGTCCTTCATGAACTTGAAAGGGACCCAGCGACACGCGCTATGTACATCTTCCCAACCAAGGCTCTAGCTCAGGACCAAAGAAGAAATTTGAAAGATCTTCTACACTTTATGGACGGTTTGCAGGACATAGTTGTTGAAACCTTTGACGGTGATACACCGATGGTCGATCGAAATCTGATTCGCGAGGAAGGGAGGATCATCTTCACAAACCCTGACATGCTCCACATCACTATTCTGCCCCAAGAAGAGGCTTGGCGGACATTCCTTCAGAACCTCAGGTTCGTCGTTGTGGACGAGCTTCACGTCTACAATGGTCTCTTCGGCTCGCACGTTGCGCTCATAATGAGGAGATTGCGAAGGACATGCGCGGCGGTCGGCAACCGCCACGTCAAGTTCATCTCCTGTTCTGCGACCGTGGCAAACCCAGAAGAGCACATGAAAACGATCTTCGGGGTTGACAAGGTCAAGCTGACGGATTTTGATGGTTCGCCTTCAGGGAGAAAAGAGTTCCTTTGTTGGAACACTCCCTTTAAAGACCCAGCTGATCCCAGTTCAGGCAGAGGGGACACGATGACTGAAGCGGCGAAGCTCTTTTGTCAATTGATTCTTCGAGGAGTGCGAGTTATTGCATTCTGCCCGGTCAGGAAACAGTGCGAGGTCATGCTTACTGCTGTTAAAGAGGAGCTGACACGGCTAGAGCGGGCAGAAGTCATGGCAAGGGTCATGTCGTATCGTGGAGGCTACACACCGCAAGACCGAAGACGGATTGAGAAAGAGATGTTTGATGGGAAGCTGATAGGTATTGTCGCAACCAATGCCCTCGAGCTTGGTGTTGATATTGGCTCTCTGGATGCGGTTGTCACGGTTGGCTTTCCGTACACCATTGCCAATTTGCGTCAGCAGAGCGGCCGTGCAGGCCGTCGTAACAGAGATTCACTGTCCGTTCTGATCGGCAACTGTTTCCCTACAGATCAATATTACATGGAAAACCCTGACGAGATCTTTACGAGACCTAACTGTGCGCTGCAAGTCGATCTCGAGAACATGCTTGTGCTGGAAGGTCACATGCAGTGCGCAGCACATGAAATGCCAATCCGGTCTGATGAGGACGAAGCGTACTTCGGCCCTCTCGTCCACAAGATTGCCAAAGAGCGCATGCGAAAGGACACACTAGGCTACTACCACTGCAACGAGCGCTTCCTGCCTCATCCCTCCAAATTCGTCGCAATCCGCGACACCGAAGAGGACCACTTCGCCATCATCGATACGACAAACGGCCGGAATGTCGTGCTCGAAGAGCTCGAAGCCTCGCGCGCCTACTTCACCATCTGGGAAGGCAGCATCTTCCTGCATCAAGGCGTGACCTACCTGATCAAAGAATTCAACCAAGACGCCGCCTACGCCAAAGTCGAGCGGGTCAAAGTCGACTGGACGACGCAGCAGCGCGGCTTCACCAACGTCGACCCGCTCGAAACCGAAGCCATCCGCCGCATCCCGGACTCGCGGAGCCGCGCCTTCTTCGGGCCCATCCGCATCCAACAGGTCGTCTTCGGCTTCTTCAAGGTCGACCGGAGACGCCGCATCCTGGACGCTGTGACCGTCGACAACCCGCCCATCGTGCTATTCAGCAAGGGCATGTGGCTCGACGTGCCCAAGACCGCTCTCGACATCCTCAACTCGCGCCGCCTGAACGTTGCCGGCGCCATCCATGCCGCTGAGCACGCGATGCTGAGCCTCATGCCGAACTTCGTAATCAGCATGCCCGGGGATGTGAGGACCGAGTGCAAGAACGCGATCAAGGAGTTCGCGAAGAAAGAGACCAGCCGCAAGCGCCCTGCCCGCCTGACTTTTTATGACGCCAAGGGCGGCGCGTCGGGGTGCGGCATCAGCACCAAAGCCTTCGAATTCGTGGATTTGCTGTTACAGCAGGCGTGCGAGCGGGTCGGCGCGTGCCATTGCCTGGACGGGTGTCTGGAATGCTGTTGCAGTGAGCGGTGCAGGGAGGCGAACCAGGTGATGAGCAAGGCGGGGGCGGAGGTTATCTTGAAGAGTCTGTTGAACCGGGAGATCGATGTGGATGCGCTGCCGTGGGGGCCGGAGGAGGCGGTTCCGGCGGGGATTGAGACTGTTGTTGTGGCTGAGGAGATCAGGCCTGCGAGGGGGAGGAGAGTGGAGGTTGTGGAGGTTAAGAGGGAGGGTGGGGGATTGGAGAGGGTTGTTGTCGGTGTGGAGGAAGAGGGGGGCGATGTTGTTATTAAGGAGGAGGAGGCGAACGAGGATGCTGGCGTTGGTGACGTTCCGGAAGCTTCTTGAACACAGTTGGCAACTATCTTTGGCGCAGTTTGGCTTACGCATTTTGAGGGAGCATTGAGTGTCTGCACACCAACAGGCGTTCTGGCACTTTGGGCGGACCAGGTGCTGTGTCCATACTATCAAGCATATCATCTAATATGCATTAGACCAGAATTTGGGTGGTGTCTGGTGTCTCCAATGCGTCGAGATGCTCATCGAAAAAATTTGCCATTTGCTCCAACACCCCCTCCGCAGCACTGTAGCCTAGCATGGCGCCCATCACTAGTGAGATGGCAACAGCTTTGCCTCCGTTGATGAAAGAAAGATCCGACTATAAGCTCAATCTCGCAAAGTGCAACCCTGCCTAACTACTGGCGAGCCTGAGATCAGCATTTCTAGTGTACCCACTCGCAATCATCAAAACCATAAATTCTTTAATGATCAAGCTATGGGAAATCAGTGGAAATCCTGGGCCAACTAATGATATTCCTTGTCTTCTTCTCTACTAGCGGCAGATTATGCGGATCGATTGATGGGTTTCTCGCATCGTCGATACGGGTTGGCATATTGGGCCTGCTGGTCGAACAAGTAAGAGAAAACGCGATCACGAGAAGAGACGGTCGGACGAATGAGAACAAATTTGTTTCTTGTTGTATCTGAGGTACTAGTTTGGGTTGTCAGCGGAGGATGGCGGTATGGCGTCGAAGAGGGCGCGCTGTGGATGTAGTATCGGAGCGTTGATGTTACTGCTTGGACAATGTGGACC
Organism: Botryosphaeria agaves; assembly: GCA_022813555.1. NCBI lineage: Eukaryota > Fungi > Ascomycota > Dothideomycetes > Botryosphaeriales > Botryosphaeriaceae > Botryosphaeria > Botryosphaeria agaves. Next base: position 20,010 of record JAKLMF010000175.1, on the reverse strand, counting down.
CCCATGGGGTGCAAGATCTGTGTGTATGTAGGAAGTGGTGGATAAGTTCGATCCGGCCATAGTAAATTACGCAGTTTTGCAGCGAACAGATCGGTCAGACTTTGTTCGTAGAACGGGGATGTATGAAGGAACTACGGTTAGCCTTTCATTCTTCCGGTCTTCCAGGCTTGATATAGTAGTGCGCTCCCGTCTCAAGCACTTCGACCTCATCGCCTACGTTGACCTCTTCGATCTCACCGCTGATCGGTACCATTTGCATCCCCAAACAAGGATTGATACCGGCACCCTCGTCGATCAGTCGGTAAGACCTCAAAGCTGTCAGAGGCTGATTGTTATCCTTGATGCCTGTCTCAGGATTGACATTGGGAAGCTGGCAGCGTGCTGTCCGGCATGACACGTGATATTTGTGAGAACCGATGCGGATGAGCTTCCAGTCATCTTCCGCGAACTTCTCGGGGCCGGTGACTAGATTTAGTGACAGGTTAGGACCCGCTGTGTTGCCAAAGATAACTATATGGAGACCTTACCGTAGATATTTGAGCGGAAGCGGATTGCATCCAGCTTTCCATGGTCCTTCGGCAGGTGTAATTCTACGTCTCGGACGCTGGCTACGTTAAGGATGTGGAGTGGATACTAGAACCTGTGAGCACTCTGGATGATGCCTGAGAGGTTCGCTCTGCTTACCCCATCTGCAAAGCCAACAACAGGCTGATAGCCAACCTCCGCCTTCCGTGGTGCGCAGCGATATAGCTCACGTTGTTTCCCGGGGGCGACACGGAAAAGGGCTAGCGGGTTGCGGACGCCTAGAAAATACTTCAACCTCGCGAGAATGTCCGGTGAAATGGCAGGGCTCATGTTTAGAGCCTCGGGCACATCTTTGAAGATGGCCATCCTCTCTGTCTCATATTCCTTCTGCTTGATGAACTCAGCTGAGGGATTGAGCGGTATCCGAAATGAAACCTTTGGTTCAGCAGAGAGGCTGAAGCTGCTAGTTATAGCCATGATGATAGTCGTGAGGTTCTTCAGGCCTTCGAAACTGAACGAGACAACAGGTGTAAAAGGAAACGTGAGGACAAGCCATCCACCGGCCTGCCTAAGATCTCTACTGGACGAGTAATCTGGCGCGCTCTCGTCAGGAACCCATACCTCAGTCTTGACTTTTGAGAGCAGAGGAAACTGCCGTAGAGTGATGAACTCCCAATGATGGTCCACTGCATGTGATCCGTCTTTCTGCTTCTCGGGCAGCGGGCTCACGAGTTGCGCGAAGGTGAACTGCCGGTCGTATGCCATGCCTGTACGCTCCACGTTGCTGTGGTCCATCTCGATAGGGCCGCAGCTCTTGACTGGGTAAGTGAAGAGGGCCTTAACCTTCCACAGCGGCGAACCATCGCTGTTTTCCCCAGCAGAAACACCTCCATGGTACGCGCTGTCATATTGGTCGCTGAGATTGCTACGGCCTCGGAGGCCGAGCTTGCGGCAGCCCAGTAGTCTCGCATGCTCTCCTTTACGCCGGAGCAGATTCCACAATGCGAAAATCAATGGAGAAGCTAACAACACACTCGAAAGCAGAATGGAGATGGCTAGATAATCGTAAAGGGACCTAGTGTCACTTTCAGAAGGCAGAGAGGTCATTGTTGTAGGCTTTGAAGATGTATTTTGAATCGAAGCTAGAGGATGAAGACACAACTGCAGTTCTATGTGAAGAGATTGTTACCCTGTACCTAGTGAGACACACATGTTGTGTTACAAGCGTCTTCTTCTCTGAGTGTTGCAAGCAGTGAACTGCCGTTCATGTGACTCTTGCAGGAGTAGCACGTGCTGTGTCGCTTCGGTCCGAGGATGATCCGCACTCCAACAATTGAGCATCCCGAATTTCGTGTGTTAGCGATTAGCGACAGCGACCGCGACCACATCCACCCTTTCATCGCATAACTAACCTCGCAGTAAGCCGCAATTATGGGTACGTCTGAGTGTCAATGTGTATGGGATATGGGCTGACTCTCCTGCGCTCAGGTCGCGTTCGAACTAAGACTGTCAAGAAGTCCGCCAAGGTCATCATTGAGCGATACTACCCAAAGCTCACTCTCGACGTACGACCCCTTCGCAGCTCGGAATGCACCGCCGTGTACTGACATATGATAGTTCGAGACGAACAAGAGGATATGTGACGAGATCGCGATCATCGCATCGAAGCGCCTGCGCAACAAGGTCAGCTTCTCTCGGGCTGCCCGTATTTAATCTTCGAGACAAACGTTGATATTGTTTTGCTCAGATTGCCGGCTACACGACCCACTTGATGAAGCGCATTCAGCGAGGTCCAGTCCGTGGTATTTCCTTCAAGCTGCAGGAGGAGGAGCGTGAGAGGAAGGATCAATACGTGCCTGAGATCTCGGCGCTCGACTTCACCCAGAACTCGGAGAGCGGACAGTTGGACGTGGACCAGGAGACCAAGGACCTGCTCAAGAGCATGGGCGTATGTTTTCTCCGCCCTTGGACTCTTGGTTGTATGGATACTAATGGTTGCTTGTAGTTCGACAACATCCCCGTCAATGTCGTTGCTGTCTCCCAGCAGCAGATCGTTGAGCGCCCTCGCCGCTTCGGTGACCGCCCTCCCCGGTAAAAAGGTTTAGCGTGAATGGGGCGTCAAAAATCTAGCTTCTGTGGGTTGGTGATCCCGCAAGGCGTGGAAGGGTAGTTGTGTGTCGGTTAGGACAATTCAAGGTTTATACCCTCCAAGGTGTCGCCGATTCTTCGAGTTCTCTCGAAGATGACGCTTGATTGCCAATACTCTCCCTCTGCACTGTGACTGTTGTGCTGCTAACCCTCTGCCAAACGAGACTGACCTGTGGCACCTGTTCCTTGCCATAGACGCTCATGTCACCATGCGGCTCTTAGAGGTAAGCTTGTCTGTTATACTATACATTGTCACGGGGTCTATCTGCGCATGAAGGCGACCCACATTTTGCAACTTTGAGAAACGGCCACCGGTGTGGCATTGTATATCCTTTTGGACATGGTGGTGATAGGAGAGAACAGGGTGTAAGACGATCTGTTATAGTATGCACCATACGCGCGGTTCTCAAGCAAGGTCGCGCCGCGAACCCCCCAGCACCAGTACTTGTCACCAGCAGCGTCTGTAGATACGAGCAAAACCATGAAAATCAAGAATCTTCTAACAGAATAATCTATGTGGAATAATACCACAAGAATATGTGTTGAAGCTGAGAAAGGTCTCAAGAATACCATATGCCAAACGAACAACACAATTGCAAGTATGCAGCCGAGGACGACTCTGGCGGATAATGTCCGGAGAAGTCTGATTCAGGATCTGCGTTCAGCGTAGACTACTGCTTGCTCTGAGCTCTCAGTACCCAGCTAGAAAGCAATTGCAGTGTTAGGCCGAAGAGCTCTTGAAATCCAGGCAGAACTTTGTCAGCAATGGTATTTCATGCGTTGGTGGAATTCTACAGACGCAGTCCTCGACAACGGAAGCGCTTCTGAAGAGCGCAATATCGCCAAGCAGACTTGTTCTGATCAAGACTTGATGACAAGCTCGTGTGCCAAGGGCAGTCGACAGGAACCTTCATCGGGACGACCCTTTCCCGCTTACGTTCGTTGTCAAGGAGCCCTGATGTTGTTGTGCTGCGCCTCAGACCCAGCCAGCAGTGCAGCGAGAGAAAAGTCTAAATTCAGGGCTCCAAGCCAACATCAGATAGAGAATCCAAGCATCTCGTACCTACTCAAAACATGTCTCCTGCTTCAAATGACGTCGGGTCGCAGGAAGGTTAGATTCCTTGAATGCGGAGAAGGGTTTTGCTTGGCTGGCGTGGCGTCAAGGCGGCTGCAGTCACGCAAGTGGTAAACAGCGTGCCCAATGCTCTCATCAAACAGTAGCAGCTTCAAACCATGTTTAGGGTCCAAAGCTGAGAAACCCTGCTGCAGCTCCCCTATGCAATCCTCCGTCCCTCCCTCATTTCCTGCTTTTCGTTCCTTGATGTGCTGTAAATAGCAGTACAACCTCACTTTGTTTTCGTGAACTCTCTCTCCAAGAATACTCGCAGGCACAGGCACTGCCACGATAGTTACAAAGGGGAGTCCCCCTTCGCCGGAAATTAATGTAGGACCTGCCAGAACTCCAGGGCTTCACCCGTTCTCCTGTTGCATCGTCTTCCGTATCGACGAACTGGTCACTGATATTCAGTCAGAGCTCACGACTTCCACGACCACCTTTCCCCTGACCACTCGTTCCGCCCATCTCACCATGACAACCCGCCCAAAGCCCAGCACAGCCCGCGGTTTCGACGATGTGCCACTCCAAGACTACAATGGCCCGTCCAGTTCTCTCGCAAACCCCCCTCGACAGCGCCACACCCACCGCCTCCCCTTCCACCGCGAAGAAGGCCAGCACACCCCCGGCATCCAGCACGAAGGCGAGTCCTTCCGAAAAGGCATCCACCCGCTCAAATTTCTAAAAATCTGCTTCCGCTCGTCCAGCCGCGTCTCCACCATCGTCAACGTCCTCTGGCCGTTCGTCCCCGTCGCCATCGCGCTGCACTTCGCCCGGCCGGACTGGCACCTGTGGATCTTCATCCTGAACTACATTGCCATCGTGCCCGCGGCGAACCTGGTCGGGTTCGCGGGGCAGGAATTGGCGAGGAAGGTGCCGCGGGTGTTTGGCGTGCTGCTGGAGACGACGTTTGGGAGTGTTGTGGAGATTATTCTGTTCACCACTCTCATTTCGAAGGGGGAGGAGAGCGTGCCTATCATCAAGGCCGCAATTCTCGGGTCTATCTTGGCGAACCTGTTGCTCTGTCTGGGCTTGTGCTTCCTTGTGGGGGGCCTGCGCAGAGACGAACAGGAGTTCCATGATGCTGTTAGTGAGGTTGCGAGCGGGTTGATGTTGGTGGCTGGAAGTAAGTCAGATCCACTGTTTCCAGGCACGACGTGCCTCGTTCTCGGACGGCTCATTTGTACGGATTATCGCTAAATTGTTACCTGCGTCTAGTGGGTCTTATCATTCCAGCGGCCTTCTCCGCTGCGCTCTCTGCTGGAAACACCTCGTCCAATGGCGGCGCGACTGCAGAAGATCCTTTCCGCTCAGAGGTCCTCAAGATCAGTCGAGCGACAGCTATTATACTGCTTGTAGCCTACTTCGTCTATGTCTGGTTCCAGATGCGATCCCATCACAGCCTCTACGACGAAGTCCTCGAAGCCGACGAGAAGAAGGACGCAGACGCCCACAAAGACAGGAAGAAGGAGAAGCTGACGCTCACCGAATGCATCATCGCGCTTGTCATATCCTTGACGCTCGTGTCGCTCAGTGCAGTCTTCCTCGTCGAGCAGATCCACTACATCGTCCACGAACACCACATCAAGGATGCCTTCCTCGGTCTCATCCTCGTCCCCGTGGTCGAGAAATTCGCCGAGCACCTCACCGCCATCGACGAAGCCTGGGACAACACGATGACCATGGCGCTCTCGCACGTCATGGGCGCCTCCATCCAGACCGCGCTCTTCAACACGCCGCTCGTCGTCATCATCGGCTGGGGCCTCGGCCGCGACATGGACCTGCGCTTCGAGACGTTCGACGCCGTCGTGCTCATCCTGGCGATCCTGGTCGTCGGGAACTTCTTGAGGGATGGCAAGAGCAACTATCTCGAGGGCGTGCTGTGCGTCTTCGTCTATCTCATCATCGCTATCAGCGCCTTTTACTACCCGAACCCGGAGAGTCCGACGGGAACGGCGAGTGAGGGTGCGGCGAACGAGACTACGGCCGGTGAGGCGCCTCATAAGATGTTGGTTAGAGGGCTGGTGAATGGGTTGGCTGGGTAGTAGCCCACATCGTGATGATCTGTCGTTAGGTGTCAGGCTCCGGTCGTGCATGGGGCCTGTCACGATCGTGTTGTGTCGAATACGCTGATTTTGACTTTGAGATATCCTATGAGCCACTAATTCCGTGCTGGCATGGCACAAGCGGCTTTGCTTTCAATGTTCGCAGCATTTCCCTTTCCTCTGAATGCATGTTTAAAATATACTGTATTGTCAATGTTTGTCTCCTAAGGTTCATTTGCTGTTAGCGAGATCTGTCTTCTTGGTACATCTTTCACGTGTTTTTCTGAGTGGGCGAGCAAGCGTTGGCGTCCTGGTCTCTCAACGATATGGATCATATTAGCTGGTAGTTAATGAGCTCAATACCATCGCAAAATTCTTTCACGGTCCGTCGGTAACGATCCCACTGCTCCTGGCCGTCATCCATCACGTCCATATGACCTGCCATGAACCACCTCACAGGTACAGCCTTGCGGCTGTGTCGTCAATAGAAGGATCACGAAAGCTCCCACTCGTTCCTGGCCCGTCCGTCTTACATGCAGCAAGCTTGCCAGCTTGACAGGGGATTGGCTTTGTTCAGCTTGACGGAGGGTTAGCGACATCAGCTACACAGGGGACTGTTGGCTTCTCGTGGGGTCGGAATTAGCGGGCGGACAGGACAGGCTGGCGTGTTGCTGCTCGTACATGGGGGCTGATTCGGCGCGAGGACGCGAGGCTGCACGTCGAGGCGCGTTGGAGCATGAATGTGCGCGTTCTTGTTTCAGTTAATTATACCTCTTCCACTTACTGAGAAGGAGACGATGTACAAGTTGAGTAACGCAATCTCTTGCAGAGGTCTGGGATCCGTTAGAAATGGGCTGGTGACAAGGCTGATCTAATATGTTTGTATGCTATTGTTATGCGGATGGATCTTGATGGGTCATAGCATTAGCGGCAGTGCAAGGTGTATGTCATCAGCCTCGTTGAATTGCAAGGCCCTTCTGCGGCTCCACAACCACTGCTTACCATGGAGTTCGAGCATCGGAGGCACCCATGTTGAGCAACGGTGGCCGGGACACTGGGATAAACTTGGTCAGCTCCACGTCCTCGACATGCTCAGAACGAGGCCCCGGTTGTCGTTTCAAGTTCGCACGGGCTACCTGGGGTCCAGATATAGAACAGATGCAATTCGGGACGTGTTGACCAGTGGATCAACTGATCACGTGCCTCATCCATCCTTGAATGAATTCTCTTGACGGAGGTTTGCATATCACATATCACGCAGATTTTAAGCGTGCATTGCATCCCTAGCCGCCGCTGCCGACTGTCTTTGGCCGAACCGATCAACCAAGCAAACGTCACACCGAACAGAAGGAGCAGCGAGGGAGCAACATGATGCCCTTGAATGCTGCGGAAGGATTGCGGCACAGGTCACTTGCTCGCATCAGGCATAGCCTGACACGGTGAACGAGCACCGCCTCGGCGCTCAGCCTCCGCCGGACGACGCCAGAACAACCATCACTGCCCAAACACGACCTCTTTCGCACCAAATCCCCAGCGCTTAGCTGGCGATGGGGCAGGTCGTGACGTGCGGGAGCCCTAAGCCCTCGGACTCAATACTGTAACCCCAGCATCTCCGTCGGCTTGTGGGCGGTGATGGAGCGCAGCGCCCGACGACTGGCTGTGGCATCGGTAAACCTCACCGATGGCCTGAGGCTGCTCATGCAGCAAGATAGGCACGCCGTGCCGATTAACAGCCTCAAGAACACCAATTGGATGAGACGGTGTCGCTTGTAGAGGACACCTTTGATCCCCGTGATCGTGCTCGGTGAGCCTTGCCCAGGTTTCATGGCGTCCGCTGCGCACCAGCGCCAGGGCTGTGCAAACGCTCCTCCACCTTGACAGAGGGACTTGAGTGCAATCCTTACGCTCATTCGGACCCCATTATTGAAAGTGAGATCATGCAGTGGCTGGGCATCTAAGTGTGGTGTACAGAAGGGTGGGTGAATCCTGGCCTTGTAGGGATCCCGTCAGGCTGCAGTCTGCTATATAGCCACTTTCCGTCACTCCTCTCCATTCGTCCTTCTTGCATCACACCTGCATACTAGTTTGCATACAAGCAATCCGTTCTCGTTGCCCTCTTGTCTACTGTCATTGCTCCATTGTCTAGTGCTCTACTACGCATCATCGGTAGTGACTGCGTGTCTCACATCGCTTGTCACCTGCTACACCAAGACAAGAATACAAGACGTCACAAAGTACACATTCACGCGGAAGTCTTCCGTGACTCATGTACCTCTAGACACAGTCTTTGTATATTTGGCTTGCGCTTGTCCTCTTCGTTGCTACAGTCCTTCGTCGTCTTTGTTGCCGAGTTCAGGCATTGCATCAAGTCCACCGGTTACGACGGCAGCGCCGACAGCAACAGTGCGGCGCCATCACCAGTCAAAAGGCTCTTTCACTTGTGTCTGTCCTAAGCTGTGGTTCCCCGACCGTACCTTAGAGCCAGCCCAGAGTTGATTGAACCTTTCGTTGATCTTCCGCATCCACACCCACGATACAACTTCAACATCCATCCACCATGTGCACGACAGAAGTAAAGCGCTACGTCTATCCTGATGGCACGCGCAAGATATTCGACCACATACGCCTGTGCAAGTACAGCAACGGCCACGAGCCATGTGCATCACACACAATCCGGGATCCGGATATCTGGGTGGAGACGCATTCAATGTCCACACCTAGTTCACCCGCGGGCAGCCTCATCCAAGATATCTACCCGTCGCCAGCATCAGAGAGCATGCCCCCAACTCCAGTCTCTGTAACAGCAGGGCCGGCGAACTATGAGTTTCGCGAGCCGTCCAGCCATAGGCGTATTCCCTCGGGGAAGGAGAAAGACAACAGAGGTATCATGAAATACCTGTACCGCGGCGCTGAGGTGGTTGTCGAGCGCGATGACAAGGGTCGTAAAAGGGTGCGCCAGTACCGCAAGAGACCCTCTGCTAAGTCACATCACTCAGATGATGACGTTGTCATTGTCGATGTGGGGAATCAAGGAGCTAGAGTCCAGGCACCGACTCCACCACCCGCAGCCCCAAGCCTTGGGTCTAATCGACACTCGTATTCCGCACCTCCACCTCCGCCCCTGCAGCCACGACCGCAAATCCGCACGGATGTCCCATCAGCCTCGACAGCAGGCGCCGACCGACGCCGCCGTCCCCCTCCAGTCATCGTCCCAGACACCCACAACCCACCCCCGACAGCCAGCTCCGCCGGTCCGTCCGCCACAACAATGCCCTTCACCACCCCCAGCAGCGCCACCCAGCAGCAGCGCCTCCCCTACGACCCCCTCGGCGACAACGAGCATTGGGCTCGCGCCCAAGCCCGCGACCAAGCCCGGCGCGAGGAGCGCCAGCGCCAGCGCGCCGCCGACGAAGCCGCCCGCCGCCATCAGGCCGAGGTCGACCGGCTGGCCGACGAACTGGCCAAGAAGCTGCGCGAGAAGGAGCAGCGGGAGCGCGGCGAAGAGCTCCTGGAGAATCTGGACCAGGGGCGGTTCGCGGCGAGGGAGGCGGCGAGGGCGGCGGAGCGGGCGAGGAGGGAGGCTGAGGAGGTGAGGAGAAGGGTTGAGGAGGAGAGGAGGCGGGAGAGGGAGGAGAAGGATGTGGATGCTGAGGTTGAGCGGGTGAGACGGGAGCGCGATGCGAGGGAACGGCGTGAGCGCGAGCGCGAGCGTGAGAGGGAGAGGGAGAGGGAGAGAGAGCAGATCAGACTGGAGGCCCTCGACGAGGAGCGCGAGCAGATGCGGCGTGAGCGCCTGGATGCCGAGGCCCGCGAAGCCCGTGAGCGTGCTGAGAGCTTGCAGGCGGAGATTGAGCGGATGGAGAGGCAGAAGAGGCTGGATGAGATCAGGCGCATGGAGCGGGAGGTTGAGGAGTGGGATCGGCGGGTGCGTGATGCCGGCGGAAGGAGGGGGTATGGTGAGGGTGTTGGCGGGCCTGGGTTTGGGGAGCGGAGGGGCATTGGGGGCGGTGCGAGAGAGGCGCAAAGGCGGTCGAGGGAGATGGTAGATGTGAGGCCGAGTTCTTCGAGAGGGAGCAGTGGGGGGAGGGAGGCGTGGTTGAGGGAGAGGGGAGAGAGAGTTATTGCTTCTGCGCAGGCGGAGGCGAGGTCTAGGGAGATGCAGGAGCGGCTTGGGTTGGGTGGCGGGAAGGGGAAGTATCGTGATTGAGGTTCCGGTTGGGCTTGGAATTCGGGGTTCTCGTGTAGCTGGCGTTTTGGTAGAGGTAGTCGGATAGATGGCTACGGTGTTCTCCTCTCGCTGGACGTTGTTCCAACCTAGACAGCAGTCACTATTGTCAATAGAGCTCAGAACGCATTGCTAGCAGATAGACATCTGAAAGATACATGTAACAATTTCTCAAATGTGCCGTTGTCCTCAACCTGTGTTCCATAATGCTCGAGATACGCCGCGGCCGTTAGGCAACCATGTTCCACTGCGAAGGAAGGATGTTTCTAACCTTGAGGAAAGACGATGCCCTATATCAGGCGCACTGCCTCCGAAGATGAACGCAATAATAACAACAGACAACACTGTCCAACTGTACAGGACAAAGGCCATCTTCAGCTTTAACGATATTCCATCCAGTCCATCCCACAAAGCCCGTCAACGACGAAGCGGACTCCTCTAGACTAACACCAGAGATGAGCTGCGAATACTGAACACATAAAGCACATGCTCACATCACGCCCCACCAAATCTCACATATCATGCCAAAGCGCCCACAGATGATCACACCCCCGACTATGCCTCGCCAACATCGTCCGCCCCAGTCCCCTCAGGCACCTGCTCTCCTCCCACCACGCCACCTTCCTCCTCCACAAGCACCCCCTCATCAATCAACCCCTCGGCCGCCAGCGCCTCCTCGTCGACCCAGCTGTACTCTTCTTCCTCTTCTTCCTCTCCCGCTGCGGGCCCCTCGCCGTCCGAGTCCGCCACTTCAGCGAAACCGCGCTTGAGCCCCGCGCGCGCGGGTGATGACGGGGGAGGCGGCAGGATCTCGGCAGGCCCGAGCGCGACTTCTGCAAGGCCGGTCTACATGGGATGTTAGATTTGCGTGGGCAGGCCTAAGGGAGGGAGAAGAGAAGCACGACACCGGGATCGCAACATCTTCTTGAGGAGAAGAGAATGAAAGAGAGGATGTGAAACGTGTAGAGAGAGAGAAGAGGAAGAAAAAAAACACACACCTCTTCAATTGTGAACGGAACAACCCTACCCACCTCCCCCTCCCCCGCTCCCGTCCCTCCCCCACCCCCTCCACCCCCCTTGACAACCCCCACAAACCTCACCCTGCGCAGCCGCCCCTGCTCCTCCTGCTTCCCCTTCCCCCCCTTCCCGACGCGCACAGGCGCCCAATCCCGAAACAACACCAACCTCACCCCTACACCCCCCTCCCACTCACTCCCCGCAATAGCAGGCAACAGCAGCGCCCCCATCCCCGCTCCCCTAACCCTCGTGACCGTCTGGCTAGCCACCAGCACCGCGACGTGCCGCACCGCGGCCATCTTGTTCAGCGCGGCGGCCAGCGCGGCCAGGACGGCGTATTTGCGGGAGGCGGCCCAGCGCTGTGCGCTGTCGGATTTGCTCTGGGTGGCGTCGGTGGAGGAGGAGGAGGGTGGGTAGGCGGTGTCGAGGAGGGTGGAGAGGGCGTCGATTACTATGAGGGTTGTGCCCTCGGGAGGGAAGGGCGGGGGTGGGCGGATCAGGAGGGCGAGGAGGTGGGCGAGGGTGGGGGTTGTGTGGTGGTGGAAGCGGGCGAGTATGGACGTGTGTTTGGGGAGTTGGACGGCGGGGGAGGAGGGGGCCGCGCCGCTGCTGGGAGAGAGGGTGCAGGCTTGCAGGATGGAGGCGAGGCGGGGACCAGGGAGGGGCGTCGCTGCGTCTGAACAGTCGTGTCCGTCAGCTTGGGCACTCTAGTGAATGCTAGGGGATGGAATTGAGATGGCGGACGCACCGATCCAGACCACATGGCCACCTGCAGATATGGCAGATGCGGTGGCTTGTAACCTGCTTCCATCAGCCTCTCTCTCCCAAACTCCAAGTCTTCCCAGCCATAAACCCTCGCCAGAGACGCTCCTCTCACGTTCCTGCTCTTGAACCGCAGATCCTCAACGCAGCAGTACCGAACATACCCAAACGCTGTCTTCCCCACTCCCGGCGGCCCATACACCTCTGTCACCTGGCCTCGGACAAGCCCTCCACCAGTGCCATCCCCAGCATAGCTGCCAGCACCATGTCCGCGCAGCAGCGCATCGAGCGGTTTAAGCCCTGTCGATATTGCTCGGGGGCCTTGAGATTTGAGTTTCTGCAACGCCTGGGACGCGGATATGGTAGGCAGCCTATCTGCAAAGTTGTAAGCCGACCGTGTACCTCCACTTTGCGGTTGTATACGCACGAGATGAGGAGGACGAGGGCAGCTTCACGCTGGCTTGGCTAGCCATTGGCGGGACTGCCATGTTTTGGGCGCACTGCTACTCGTGTCGTTTCTGAATTGTTACACGGCATTCTGCTGAGCAGAACCACAAAGTGCTGGAGTTGGAGGGCGAACGCATCATTGGGGGCGCGTCGCGGGCATTGGTGGAGGAGGGCGTTTTGAAACGAGATGCGAATGTAAAGGTGCGACGACGTGGGCGAGATGGCAGAACTGAAAGTGGTGTTGGGAACGAGCATCAGACAGCTTATAGGAATAGCCAGGTGCTGCAATTCCCACAGTTCTTATATACACGTTTTTCTACATCCATCTCCAAAGGAGGACAGGCAACACATATGCACCCAAGCGCATGTACATCTAACGATGAAGCACGCCATGAACCGTACAAACATCCATATCCTCTACTTCTTACTCTGCTGCTGCGCCAACTGACTAATAAAACTCAGCGCATCCTCCCCACTCACCTGCCCCGGCCTCGCCCTCGGCGTCCCCACCGGCCTACTCACCGGCGCCGGCGCCGCCTTATCCAGCGCGCCATCCAACCTCCCCACCCCCATCGGCCGTCCCCCAATCGGCACCGCGGACTGCATACTCTGATGCCTCGCCTTGCCCACATGCACCAGCTCCGCCACGCTATCCGCGCGGTCCACATCCAGCATGACCCTGCCCCTGTAATCCACGTGCGCGCGCTTCGGCACCACCCAGATCTTCGTGCCGCCCTGGGCGTCGAGGTCGAGCTGGTCGACGCCCGTCTCCGGGCCGCGCTCGGTGCGCGTGTAGTTGACGACGACGCCGGCGACGCCGAGGCGCGCGGTCTGGCTGCCGCCGCCGCCGACGTTCTTGGGCTGCAGCACGCGCGCTTGCACGGGCGTGTGGCTGCTCTGCGGGCCGAGGACAGGGTGGTTGTCGAGGTAGGCGGCGGTGCGGAGGTAGGAGAGGCCGGCGGAAGGGTGCGTGGTGGGTGGCTCGGTTGGTTGCTGGGCGCCGGCCGCTTCGAGGAAGCTGGTGAGCTGGCTGTTGTCTTGGCTGGAGGCTTGGAGGGGGGGGAGGTCGAGGTAGTCACGGATTATGGTGCTGAGCTCGCTGTTGAGCGGCTCATTCGTGTTGTTCGTGTCTAGGCCATCGCGGAGGGCCTTGAGCCGGTCGGTTACGTCTTCTTCAGAGACGACTGACTTCTCCCTTGGCGTGGTGCCATCGGCCTCGAGTGGTTGCACACGATCCGACTGAAGCCGCGCCCTTATTTTTGCCATGAGCATCTGTTTGAAGTCGTCCCTCATATCCCGAATCTCTCGCTTGATGTAGGTTTCGAACTCGCCATCCGTCATGCCGACAATCCAGGGCCCCTTGTGCTTCCATCTCTTCTTCGCCGAATCGGCATCCACGGCGGGATCGGTGTTGTCAATGTCTTTCTCGAACACGCTCCTCCCAGCACGTTTGAAGCTGGAGGCCTTCCCTGCGCGACTGCTCTCCGTGGTCAAGGGAATATTCAGCTGCTGCCATTTCTGCAATGTCTGTGTGTGGTCGGCAGCCGACTCGAACTCGGTGATGTGCTCTATCGTATCGATGGAAGAGATGCGAAATGCAGGAGTCGAAGTGCTGGTTGTCGAGCGTAGTGGCAGTGGCCTCTTCAGTCCCCAGTCACCTCGCCCAAGGGACGATCTCGGCGTTGCGATGGCTTGCTGGACAGGATACGGAAGCGTGGCGGTATCGGAGATCCTGCTCAGTCCGCTCGCTGTCTGAACGTCGAGTTGTGGTGCTGGAAGGGGTTTGGGGACGGAAAAGAGACGCGATGTCCGTAGGATGTTTGCGGTTGGTGATGAGCGCGTTCGATTTGACAGATGCAGTGACCTCGACATGCGCTTCCCGCATTGATCCCTACATTCCCGCGATGGACCTAAGGCAGTGAAGGCGCACGAGGACAGCCTTCTGCTGGACATGTTGACCACTACAGCCACTCACCGGGCAAGCTGTAGGGATGTGATGGCGATTCAAGTTGGGTCGTCCTCGAAGGTCAAGGTCAAGGTCGGTTCACTTGGAGCCAGAGGAGCTTGCTGTGCGGACAAACCTCGACGCCGTCGTCCGAAGATGGCCCGGTTAAACTTCCTCTAACTCCCACAGCTACGAAGGACGCTTGTCGAGCTGGTCGAGCTGGTCGAGCTTGTCAAAGGATGACCGCGCGGCCCAGTAAGAGATGACATTTCTCAAAGCCTGTGCTTCTTCAATGCATAAGCTGCAGCTTGCCGGCGTCATGAGGGTCAGCATTCAGCGTAGGCAATCATGTAATCGGCGGCACTGTGTCTTGGTGCATGTTGTGTACACATCGTCAGCCTATCCCCGTCTGACCCGCATCGTCGGCTCCCCATTTCTTTGGAAGGATTGCGCACGCATGAGCTGAAGGTCAGTATGAAGACATCAGGGCCTTCTCTACTATATACCTACCGCAGTAGCATCTGTAAGCATAGTAGTCATTTCGTTCAGAATCACTCATCGCATAATCCACCACATCGTCTTCCACTATGTCTTCTCCTGCAGAACAAGATTCAGGATCACTTCACGATATGATCTCCTCAGCCCAGCGCGAGCCTCACAGCATCGATACCCTCCTCCCCCCCATCCTCTCCCTCCCGCACCTCCCAGAGTGCCTCTCAGACATGATCCTCCACCGCACAAGCCGGCACATCCCTTGTTCCATCTGCAACACTACCCACTCCCACTCCCACCACGACTTCCGCGCCTATCTAGTCCACTCCGCCCTCCTCGGCCGAGCCTACGCTCTCACCGCCCCATCCCCTACCAGCCAAGCCAGCAGAAAGGAAGAAGAAACGCTCCGCTACTTCTCCAGGCTGCCCGTCGAGCTGCGGCTGTACATCAGCGAGCTCCACTTGATATCCCACAACCACCGCAAGGGGCTGTACACCATGATAATGGGCGTCTGCGCTCGCGTAGCTCTCTCAAAAAGCGTCGAATACCCGATCCTGTACGCCGCGTGCGTCCTCCTCCTCACAGCCGGCAACGCCCTCTCCGCCACTCCGCCTACCCTGCTGGACAGAGAGAAGAGGTGGTACACGGGCACGAAATACGAGGCCTGGCCCGCCTTCCGCAGCGCCATCGTCGATAAGTTGGACGAACGTGAGCAGGGCGGGGGGCAGTACGTGCCCAACGAGGTGAAGGAAATCGTTGCTTTCGTCAAAAACCACATCGCCACGCAAGCGGGAGACCTCACCAGTAGACAAGTCGCGGATCTGTGCTTGGGGGATTCGGCGACGGCTGGTGGAGGGTGCGCGGGGTTGGAGGGGGTGTTTGAGTGGGATATGGGTGGTTGAGAGCTGTAGTGGCGTGGACCGGAGTCAGACTGGAGAGGTTTCTGTAGCAGCCTGTTGTTCACACCGACCGTTGGGTTCTGGGGTTCGACGGGCCTGCAGAGCATCGCAGTCTTTGCGTTCGCGTCTGTTTCGGACTCGACCGGGATTTCAGAGGTGTTACCGCGCCATTTATGCCCAGATGGTCAATGGAGTTGGTATCGGAGCATCACAGCGAGGCGCGGCATCTCTTCTTCGACAAGCGATGTGATGTACCACGCAACGAAAGACTGGTTAGCAAGGCGAGATCATGTCCGTTACGACTGGCTTACGAAGAGGGTGTACTCCTTCAGGACAGTTCAGACGTGGCGACGAACAGAGAGAGTACTCAATGGTACGGCCTATTTGGAGTAAGGAAGAGAACTCGTTGACTATGTTGATTGGAGAAGATGCTACTGTAGAAGACAATTCGAACCGTCTCCTATCGTTACTTCCTCTCAATCTCAAAGCTCTCTTCCACCTGGTCCTCCTCCCCAACAGCCCATTGCTCCCACACCACAAACGCATACGGATGCTCATACTTCGGCCCAATCCTCCCCATAATCTTGATCTTCACGCTTTCTCCAGCCCCAATGTACATATTATCCGGGTCCTCCTTCTCCTTCTTCTCCCTATCCGGCGCATCGTCAGGCAACGCCGCCTCCGCGCCCGCATCCTTCGTGGGCTTCGGCATTCTGCGCAGAGTCACATGCCACGTGACCTGCTTCTCAGTCTCCGTGTCCGAGGTCTTCTCACCATGCTGCGTGTTCGTCGGGACGAAGCCGAAATTCAGACTCTTCCGCAGCCCCTCCGGCGCCGTCTCGAGCGCCAAGTCGCCCGTCGGCACCGGGCTCGTCGGCTTCCCATCCTCATCCGTCGGCGTGGATCGGGCGATCTTGAAGTCCGCGTCCGCGAACAGCGCGCTCTTGGACGTGCCGGCCGTGAAGTCGACGGAGATGGATTCGAGCTTGACAGTCGCCTGGCTCTCATTCTTGCCGGCGAGCTCGAGTGTCTGATGCTCCGCACCGCCGGTGAAAGACGCAGTATCGGTAGTCCACTTGAGCTTCGGGGTCGGCGGGTCCTTGAGGCTATCCACATACTTCCTTCCGGTGTTCTCGATCCACTCCTCCGGTTTGGACAGCGGGGGCGGCTGGTGCGCCTTAATGTTCATCACGACGAACATCAGCACGACGCCGACGAACGCGAGGATCGGCCCGGCGATGGCGCAGACGGCCGTGAGCGCCGAGAGCGCCGTCACGCCGACCTCAATCAGGAATGTCGTCACTTCGATGACGGAGCTGAGGACTTGCAGCACCAGCGATGCGCAGTTGAGGCCGCGGTCCACATCGCTCATCTTGTCCCAGTTCTGGTAGATGGAGAAGCCGGTGGCGACGGCGATAGCGGCGCCAATGGCAATCATCGCGACCTTGAGGATCTTCACGGTGATGTTGAATGCCTTGCCCTTCGGAGCGGCTGCTTCAGCCTCGGCGATCGGTCTCTCTGCCTCGTCGTTCAGGTCGACATCGATCCATCCTTCGTCGTTCATCATCTCCCAGTCTTGCGAGAGCCGGTCGGTGGTTGGTTCCATGTCCGCTCCTTCCAGTACCCTGTCAATCGAGCCCGACTCATTCGAGAACCGCCCTTGCATTTCGCCCTCGATGAACTGTCGGTCGTGAGGCATAGCGTCTTCAGATGCTGCGGCTGCCACCACCCTCTCGGCATCCGTAGGCTCTCCGCTCGCTTTGAAACGGCTGGTGTCGATGTTGGCTGGGGTTCCACCGTTCTGGAACGGTCGGTATTCCATGTACTGCTTCCAAGCTTCTCTTCCTGACGCGATCGTGCTGAGTGCTTGCTGAATCGTTCCGAGAATCAACTTAGCGCGGTCGGCGTCTTTCAGGACAGGCCATGCTTTGTATGCAGCAACTGCGGTTCCGATGTACATAGCAAGCTGTCGAACATTAGCGTTCAGCTTCGAAGTTTGAAAACGATGCATACCGCAATGACGACCATAGCTCCATACGCGACCGTCTTAATCTTCTGCTTGGTAGGAGATGTCTCTTGTTTTACCGCCTGCTCGGCGACCACAGTAGCAGCGGCGAGACCTCTACCACGAATGCTCGGCAACCGATCAAGCAGATGAAATTTCTCATTAGCTTTAGCAAGCTTCGAACCCGTCTCGATCATCCCTTGGAACGCTTCCACCATCAACTGCCTATACAATTCGGTTAGCATCCTGACAATTCATCAATGTATCCAAGTCTGAGAGTGTTCAGCTGTGCAGTAGCAGTAGACGCCAGGGCTGTGGTTCCACAGAAGATCAGTGAATCCATTCAAGACACTTCAGAGAGCTCCACAAGGCTCAACTCGAAGTCGCCCTGGGCCGTCCACATACTACACAACCGGACACCCACCAAATTAATGCTCCACGGTCGAAGTACTTACGCTTTCTCAGCGGCGACTAGGTTGGCATCAAGCTGGAGTTCCTCCGCTATTTTGGCCGCGTCTTCTTGCAGTTTCCGGGTCACATCATCACCATATCCTGTCTTGCCTTCCAGCAAATTGGTCCACAATTCTTTCATAGCGTCGTACATGAATTGGTATTCATCTCGAATCAGCTGGTCTTTGGAGATCCCCACATACTGCATCTGCAGCTGCTTTGATCCACGGAACTGACGTACATTCTCGGTGAGGCATATGCATAAAGGTTTGTTCTCAGGCGTCCAGTTGTCTCCAGAGACTGCGATTGGGATTGGGTCGAGGACTTGTAGGATTTTGCCTAGCTTTTGCAGTCGGTTTTGTCCCTGCATAATAACAATTGTAGAACTCCAGAACCGCACTGAAGGTAGCACTGTTCTTCACTGGCGACTTCGCAACGATAGCATCCCGGACAGCGTCCAGAAATGTTAGCCGACACATGTACGTCTTTGAGAAGTTATCAAGAGTGGTGTACATGTCCATGAAAGAGGCCGGATCAGTAGGAGTCTCTTCGCCATCCGTCCAGTTTGGCCCATAGGACAAGGTGTACCTATCAATCTCCTCGAAGGACTCTGCTACCGCTGCGACAGGGTCATCGTTCGTATCTCTTCCCTTGACAGAGACGGCCAGCGCAGTTTGGTGTTCGTTCATCGTCTTCCTAACAGCTGGGTGTTTGATGGACTCATTACTGTGACTATGTTCGAGCTTCTTCGAAATTGGACGCTTGACTGGAGTTGCCATGAAATTGTCTTACGTTTTCGCGCTTCTTGACATCAAGCTTGTGAGGCTGGTCTCCATAAACGACACCACCATATCCGATCGCATTGTGAATGTCAAGGCTGATGAAGCCATGCTCTCAGCGCTTGCCGTTAGCTCCGGATAGTTCTCTACTCCACAGTATTTGAGACTTCTTGATTTGCGCATGCCGACAATGAACACCGTCGACGTGAACAATACCCTGATACACGTCAATGATTGGCAGCTTACTTGTCGACTTCACTTCGTTGTTGAATGCATCATCACTGAGTATCCAACGACGCGTAATATGCTGAGCACCCCTCAGTGGAGCATGATGTGCCACAGACGGGGTAATCTTGTCACGAACACTGTCCGCACGCTTGAGTTGCCCCTGCAGCGCGTCCATTATGGTGGTAGCACCGAACCACTGGAATAACGGTTGTAGCTCGCGAACATACGCCATCATATCGAGCCGTTGCTGATATGGCAGGTCTAGCAGTAACTTCGACATAGATGAAATAGTTATCCCAGGATAGTTCAAGTGAACAAAATAGCCGTTCGCGTGGTAGCTACGGAGTCCTTCATGTAGATGGACACCATGGATTGTGTCGCAGTCGGCCACTGCATGAGTGAGGGACTTGATCTGAACGTGTTCGTAGTGTTTGCCGTCTCTGGTATGAATAACGTAGTGGCCCACTTGCAAGCGGCCCACTTCAAGCCATGGATTCTCCAGTTGCGCTGCATGAGGGTTGAGCGCTCGAAGTCCGGTAGACGTGTGGAAGACATGGTTGGCCGAGATAAACGGTTTCTCTCCATTGAAGCCGAAAAGAGTGCATTGACTGTCACCTTGACGTGTCGGCTGCACAACCTTCTCATCCGAGCACACTCCGTACTGCGGATGCTGCCCACCTCGTGTTAAGACCAGACATCCCTCTCCGAGGGTTTCGATGGGAACTTCGCCAGTGCTAGTCAGCACACGGGTTCCCGGTCAGAAACAGCCGGAGTAGCTTCCCATGCTACTCGACCGCTGGGCACGGTTGTTGGCAGGACCACTAAACATACCCGTGGACATGTACCTTGGCATGAAGTTTGCCGCTTGGTCACCATGCCACGTGGTACTCTGCACGATGGTCGACATCCCAGACGGAATGCCGCTCTCT